>WWET01001718.1:102915-116516 GCA_011038615.1 Limnodynastes dumerilii | reverse complement strand
CACACACACACAATATTTTTCTTTTCTCTTTTTTTTTTCTTTTTTAAGTGGGGGAAAAATCCCCCAAAATTGAAAATCTAAAAAAGGGGTATGGCTTCGCTGATGCTGGTAAGGGGGCATGGCTTCACTATGCTGGTTTTAAAAAGGGGCATGAGCTGCAAACACTAATATATATGCCAAGGTAAAGGAAAGGCACTCAGCAACTGAATTGTAGTGGTGAATTGAGTAATTACTACAATTCAGTCTGCTGAGTGCTTTTCCTTTGCCTTGGGGTGTTTTGCAGCAAGTTTGCACGATAAGGAGTGACAGTATTGGAAATATATAATTATGGGAATGGAATGCCACATACTATAATATATATATAAAATATGGGTCTTGGAATGGCTTACTATATACTGTATATAGTTTGCCATTCCCAAAGTCTGATATAGTATGTGACATAACTAGAACCCTAATATATCGCAACATGTACTTTTAGTGTGCCACATCCAGACTCACTGGAAAACCCCTCTTTCAAAATTCTGCATTTGCCACTCTTAGCATATTGGAATATTTACCCATTTTATGGTCTTCTTGTGTAACAAAATATAATACAAAATGCTTTACATTTAATTGTACAAATTTTACAAGTGTACATTAGATTTCACTTATGTAACCTCAATGTTCTTTCACATAATTGATCCAGCGCAAGCTGGATATAATACTAGCTAGAATGCGTATGTAGTCGGCTCATATCTATGCATAGGATGATGATACAATGCTTTTAAATAACTAATAAATATATAGAACTTTCGTTGCACGTAATCGAATTGTTAACAAATGCCTCATCCTTTTGATACTATTAAAAAGTTTGTTATGTGGAATAATATGTGTTCTACTCAAAATGTTATGTTCCAAGGTATTTTTTTCTTTTTAGAAGATATATTTAGGATCATTCCTTGTGGCCCTGTGCTTCCATCCATTGTTCTTATTTTTATTTTCTAATAGTTATTGAAGCATATATCATGCCTGCATTATTGTCCTTACACATATAAATTTTGATAACTGCCCTTTAGGAAGTCAGTCCTCTTTGGAGGGAAGTGAATTAATACACAGGGGCAGATTCAGTTGCGTTTGATGTGCCTCCGGTACGGCACATTGCGCAAATTTATCTGCACCTTTATGGGCTGCATTGTACAGCTACCATAATAGACGGGAATATGCCGCACCCGATTGAATCTGTCCCAAAGGTTTAATTGGCCACAGAATAATGAAACTTATTTTGGTTCTTGTTTTATTTTCTCTGTTTCAAATGACTGCAAATTTTAATGCACGTTCAAAAGCGATGAAAAGTAAAACTATTATTCTGCTTGTAACATGCTGCCTTACCTTTAGAATCCAGTTGATATCTATCAGTGTTTGTCTAGTTCTTTGAAGCTACATTTAATGTCTTCCTTTTAAAAAAAGAGAAAAAAAGCAAGTTAATATTATTGGCATCGATTATCTCATCTCATTATTTCATGATTTATAGACATGTTGACTTCTTTGATATAATTTCATATGACTGTGATTGTTTAATATTTGTATGATCATTTGATTGCCAGGAAGATCTTTGCAACCAAAGCTGATATAATATAAATGATATACTTTGTGAATATAGTAACGGGTCATAAACATCTGTTAACAGCATTCCATCCATGTTGATATTTGAAGCATTCTGCATTCTAATAATTTTATTATTATACTACTGTAGAAATTGAAGACCTTGAATAAAATGTTAGTTTTCTCTTTTCATTTGACACTTTTTGTAACTAGTGTCATTATTTTTATCTTGTTTTCAGCAATGTTTAAGTAAAAACACCTTGGGCCTAATTCAGTTGCCGCGGAAGCTTGGTCGTGCTGCGTTTTTGGGGAATTTACATTGCGGATTTTATTAAAATCTGCAAGTTTTTCTTACCGTAATAGACAAATAGGCACACTTTGTGGTCAATTGAATCGAGCCCCTTGAATATTATTGAATATTATTTGCACCATTTAACTAGTCACAATAAGCCTTGTTCAGGATGGTTGAATAAGAACAGTCCATCATAGGTTAAAGAAAAACATTTCTGTCCTCTTTCTAACACTATAGTGAAAAAGTTTAACCGACAACCACTGCCTGAAGTTGTCAAGCAGCATTTATGGGTAACATCTAGACTTTTTTTTATTATTATCATTATTATTATTTGCACATACTTGAAGCTGTGGCTTTTTAGAAATTTTCCTAAGACAAACTTATATTCTCTCCATTCACTTTAATGTGAATCTAAAGAAAATTTTCCATTATATCGTATGTAATATAGTTATATTCCCCCCTACACACACACACACACACACACACACACACACACACACACTTGCAGTGTCTGTAACCCAGATCACTTTTGTTAACTTACCTATTGCATTCACCTGTTAACCTGTATTTATCTGTATTATTGCTTGTTCAAACTTATCCACACAGTTTCCTATGAATTGTTTCCAAACATTGCCGTTATTGGATTATGTCGTGGCAGTGTGCGTTCTAGCACTGGAACAGAAATGGGTGATGTATAATTCCTACGTTTTACTTTGAGTCTGTGTCTTTTCTATATAGGAATTGTTCATTTATGTGATGTAGACATTTGAATGTTCCATATACATGTCTATAAAGAATTCTCCAATTGTTATTTATTTTATTTTATAGGAACTGAATTCACTGAAGGGAGACATAGAAAAAGAAGTTATTGTTCAGCCATTGGCCAGTAAGCATGGCAACTCTTGTAAGGAAGAGTTGTTTCAAATTGTTGTTTTTATTATTATGTACATTTTTGTTCATTATATGTTTTGCTTACATTTACAGTACGGAAATGCACTGTTAGCTTTTGGAATAAAAGTTGACTAGTAAATCTAAAATGGTTTATTTATGCTTAGTTTTAAGTATAGAAAATGTGACATTAAAATGCTCTAAAATTAGGGTCAAACATTTGCTATTCTAGCTAAGTAGTAATGTTAGTGCTATGTAATTTCACCTTTTATAACATCGGGGAATATTCCCTTCCTTGTTACATGTTAAAGAAATGGTTCAGGAATAAATAGTTACATTTTTCCTGGAAGCCTTTGGTGATTCAGTTAGCTATACACGGTTCTCAACCTTTTGTTTTGGTGTGTACCAGTTACTTATTGATTGCGGTTAGGTACTCCTCACCAATCCCATTTTGTTCTCATTACTCTCTTCTTACTCTCTTCACCTTCATTTCCCTCCTCTCCCTAATGTAATGGCTATGATATTTGCACATCAACTCCTATACTCTTACAGATTTTCTCAGACCTATGTTCACTCACTAATATATTTCATTACATGTTTTTGTTATGATTTTCAGATCAACTTTTGTACATATGCCTTTAAGTTCCTAAAATATTTTATTAAGTATACTTCCTGCCTTCTTGTATTGTTTATAGTTAAAATACCATTACTTCTGCATGCTGAAACTTCTAGTACTGCCCAGTTACCCCATTTAACCACCACACAGTAGTTTACATGCCACTGTATGAGAACCCCTGCTCTACATTATAAGACCAACAAGACCACTTATCCTGTATAGGATATTCTGTTAGTGCTGAATTAGAAACAGTCTTGTATTTTTCTGATTTGGCTGGGTTTCAAGTTAGTTGTATTATTGCAGGTCAGTTGTAAAAACATGTTGCATTACAGTGTGCCTTGAAGACTATCTATAAAACATTATTCTTTTAGATAGAGATATGGGGTGCTTGTGTTTGTTATCACTAATATAGGCTATGTTAAGTACAACACTACAAATGCACACAGTAATGGCTTCAAGGATGCTACAATCTCCAACTTTACTCATTTTAAATAAGCCTTAGTTATAATACTTTCATGCTAAAGTATTCTTGTAAGTACATGTTTTGTTATGAAATTATTTAATTGTACTGCTTTTAGCAGTAGCTTTTTTCCTAGTTGCTGTTGCCATACAATTAAATTCAATTTATAATACAGTTTCTAGTGGTTTTGTATACTTGTGTATCTAAGAAATCTCTGGGTATGTTGTAAATATATCTAAAATATTAGGCCTGATTCAGACTTAAGAAGGAGCTTGAAATTAAGGACCTGATTCACACTTAAGAATCTTCTTAAAATAAGAACTTAAAGTCACACCTGGGCAAAACCATGTTGATTGCAGGGGGAATTTAATTGTATTCTTTGCATGCAGGGATATATCTTTGAATTGCTTACTGCACACAGATACTGACCAGCTTTACTATCACACTGTTATTTAGCCTTGGGCTGGGAAATATCACCTCTCGACACTAGTACTGTTTGCAACAGATGAAATATGACTACCCTGCAATCAACATGGTTTAACCCAGGTGTGACTTTAAGTTCTTATTTTAAGATGATTCTAAAGTGTGAATCAGGTCCTAAGAGTTTGGGAAACTATGATTAATATCGTCTGGGACTGGACTTTAAGTTCTTATTTTAAGAAGATTCTTAAGTGTGAATCAGGTCCTAAAAGAGGAAAGTTACTCCTGGGCTAAACCATGTTGATTGCAGGGGAGTCATATTTCATCTGTTGCAAAAAGTATTAGAGTTGAGTGGCGTTTCCTATCCCAAGTCTAAATAACAGTGAAGCTAGTCAGTATCTGTGTGCAATAAGCAAAAACTGATATTTCCCTGCATACAAAGAATACAGTTAACTTGACTTCCCCTGCAATCAATATGGTTTAGCCCAGGAATAACTTTCCTCTCTTAATATCAAGCTCCTTCTTAAGTCTGCATCAGGACCATTGTTACTAAATTACATTTACTATTTTAAACGATATTTTTATTTTGTTTGTGACACACTTATTAAGTTCTAAGCTATTCGTCTTACATTGGATAATGTTTGATTTGAGTATATAGAAAAATTTTCTGTTAAATTATTTTAAAATTGCATCTCACAAGGAAGCAGATTTCTGACTCAGCTAATTAGCAAAATATGCATGTTGTAGTGTAACTGTGTAAAATAATATATAATATATCAAATCCTATAGAAACAATTTTTCAAAGTAAATTATTGTGTATAAAAATGTAACAAATCAAATGCATGTAAGTATGTGCTCACTGCGATAATCTTTTGGTGGGGTAAACCAACATAACTTATGGTTTACTGTTATGCCATGTTACCTTTATCCATTTATAATACTAATGCTTACTAAGGGACATTGTATATTCACATTTATTTTATATCAAACTAAACAAAATCAAAATCTGTCATTCCTAATATGTGTGCTGCTGTATTAATTGTGAACTAATTTTCCTTTATTAAATCATAATAACTCTCAGAACTGTATACATAGACATCAAGATATGAGGAGGCTATGTTGTTGTTGTCAGGCACCTGTGTCTTCACCTAGCACTCAGAACAGGTAATTTTTTTTTTTTTTAATAATACATGGATCTGCACAACTGCATTAATTGTCAAGGATCCAGTATTAGAAGAGTCAGTAAAATGCTGCTAGAATAGTTCTCTACAGAATTATAATTTTACCTTTTATATTTACTCTCTTACTGACATCCTTATTCTTAACTATTACTTTTAAAATATATATATTATTTTTTACTTTTCTTCTAATTGTCTTTTGAATCCAGCTACATTAGCTTATCATTTTAGCTTTGTAATGGCAAGCATGCACCCAAGAAACTGTTCTGTGATATCTCTTTGGTCTACTAGTTTGAATGTTTTACTTTATAACCTAAGTTGGGAGCACCTATTCAGAAATTTAATTGTGAGTTTACAAGATATGATGTAAATAAAATAAATAAAAGATTAACATCTAAATTATAAATCCTCAGTTCTGTTTAGCATTCCAAATTTTGGGCTGCTGTGTAATTATTACTTAAATAAATTCTCTCCACCTTAATATAATTAAATTTAAATTATCTATATTGCAAACTGAGGCTACAGAAATACAAAAACAATTTTTATTGTTTTCAAATTACTATGCCATCTTAGATCTTAAAGTTAATTCCTTTAAGCAAGTATGTTAATCCATGCAGAGGGTAGATTGAGACAGATGATCATTATGGACAATATGTAATATGTAATTTAAATTTATTGTCCATATACACACGGATTTTTTTTAGTTCTATATATATATATATAGCAACACTCCACAGTAGGTGAAATACCAGCACTCAGTAAAATATGTAGCACAATTCAAAATTTATTCCACAGACACTGATATGCACAGGGAGAATATAAACGTTTGTCAATTATCCAAAATGACTGTTATAGGCATAATGCAGAGCAATGGGAACTCAGTATAAATCCAGATCCAAATAAAGCAAACTTAACACATGAGTCCTTAGGTCAACAGACCACAACAATGAGACTCCAAAGTGTAAATGCACAGGATCATGAGTAATATATTCCACCAAAAATGCTCTTAAGCAAAAGATGAAACAGGCTCAGACACGCTCACCACCGACAGCTGTTTCGGCAGCACCATCGTCAGGGTGCTGCCGAAAAAAACCAGCAGTTGTAGACAGTCTGAAACGGTAATGGTGAAGTAATGACCAAACAGCATATATATAGACTCACCATATATAATATTTTCTCTATATCTTTTACAAACAAATTGAGGTCATTGCTATGAGAGGGAAGGAAAGAGGATTTCACTATTACTCTAGGACTAATTACTTTATTACAATTTAAATTTCAGACATTGGGGCTGATCCAGAATTGCTCTTACCCTTTTTTTTTTTTTTTTTTAAGGTGCAAGTGTAGACCGGAGCAATATCATATTGAACTGTAAGGGAAGGCAAATCTAAACTGTGAAAGCCATATTAGAATTGAGAGGTGAAGTTCCTTAGCTGAATTCTATTTTATAGATTAAACCTAAAGCTAAGGAGTACGTGAGTTCTATGTGCAAAACTAAAGTACTTTCCCTCTATGCAGAAAATGTAAAATTAATTATCACCCCTCACATTTCAAAATGTTTTAGTCAAGCTGTAAACTTGCACCTGTTTTGCCCTCACTCTCAAACTCTGTATCAGCTCCATTATCTCCTGCATGGCTGCTCCCAACAATCATTTAATGAAGTGGTGCTTATCTGACTTTTCCATTGCACTTAGATTATTTTTATTTGGGCTGTTGATTTTGTTAAGCATTGAATATCTGGATTTGTGATAACTTGGATTATCAGAGAACCTTTTATATTAGTTTGTACACAGTTAAAACTATCTAGTTCATGATTCAAGACACATCAAAATATGTTTAATGCAAATATTGTTCAAGGTCAGATAGCTTTTTCACAGTTTATAATTTACCTATTTAACCCTGATTGGTTGGTTCAGTTTAAAATATATTACGTAATTAGTATGAGAGTTGTTTTCTTTGGGTCCAGGATAGATATGTAACAACTTGGAAGTAATTCCTAATGTTTTTCATTGTTTATGTGATTCTTTAACACTGTCCCTTGACAACGTATTATTAATCCATATTCTATATGTCATTTTTCTGAACCTGTTAGAGTTTTTGAAGTGTTGTAAATTTTTTGCATTTATACCTGTCTTGTGCATATTTGCAGTTTTCTCACAGTTTCTGGAATGGATATGCAGGGAAGCATGTTTTCAAAAAATATTCCTGGTTCCTATGCTTTGGTCTGATGACTTGAACCTTAGGTGCTGGTGATGGCGAGAGTTGTACAAAAGAAAGCTGGGTGTTGATTGGTGCAGACTCACCCATGCTCACTTCCACAGTCAATAGATAGTTACCGGTAATTTAAATAGTGTCTATAAATAAATTAAATATGCACTGAAATACATTTTTTAAGGTCTGTGCCAAAAGCCCTAAAGATGTGTATTTACTGCCTTTTTGCTTAATATGCTTTTTTTTTTTTTCTGTTTGGTTTCTGCACAGTGGATAGGTAAGATTGCAAAGTATAGCTTTGATTGCTCTGTAGTTTTGTTAATGCATAATTTGTTTTTGTTTTTTTTGTCTTGTGAATTTGTTTATTTTACAATTTTTTCCTTTTTAAGATTGCAAGTTTACAAGCTCACCATAATTAACAATCAATGTTGTTATACCTTTATATTAATAATAATAATTAAAAAAATTGTCATGGGGGTTTTTCTTTTAATTTGTTATTTCTTTTTTATAGAATTTATGCAGTCACATTGTCTACAATAATATGGATGATCAATATCAACTTGAGCCCTCCTGGAAGCATTGTTCAGCACCAAAGGGCCAATATGTGTAAGGTCATATATTATCTTGGAAAATCTGCAGATTGTGTTGATGGAACCTTTCCATGATAGTGACACATACAGAAAAATGCAGACAAATTTGTTGACTGACATATTGGTAAGTAAGTCATTCCTTGCCATAGTGGGTAGAATGTACCAGTCATTCAATACCTTTTCTTAATTCTTGTCTTTTTATGCACTTGACTGTAATGCATGCTCTAATGTCTCAATATCTTTTAACTTCTTTGGAATATTTAAAGAGAATTTCTGTTTCCTAACTCACTGGTGGTTACCATGTAAGATCTTGAACATACTTAATCATCTAGAACTAGCTAATTTTAAACTAATGAAATCAGGATTTAAACGCCACATCTGTAATGAAACAAGTTGGGTACCACTTCTGCTAAAGCAAAAAATTGTTTTGACTTTCTTAAGATGAATAAATCAGCCATATACCCCAAATCTTATGCCAAAAACATCGTTAAGCGCTTAAAACTACCTGAATTATTTTTACATAACAAGCAAAGATTGTTTTCCAGTGAATATATATTATTAATAAAAAAAAAAAAAAGTATAGTGTCCTAAACATTTGTTTGTTTTCTAGAGGACATCACCAATGCTAGAAAGTATCTATGGTGGGAAGCTAGAGGAAGAGACTGAATTCAGTTAGCTTAAGACAATGAAGGAGTAAAGCCTTCTGGTCATGCATTTTTATGGTAAGCTTACTTGAGTATGCTATTATTCCTGTGCTTCTTAGTGTAGGTTGCATGAAGTGCACATAATAGTATAGTATAAATGATCTAATAAGTGTAAACCACAAATGTGGCATGTAATTAATGTCTAGCTCGGTAATTTCCACCCCAACAAATTTACTGCTGTTTTTAAGTACTTTTTATTAAGTTAAACAGGAAATGGCAACTGAAACCATGCAAATTGCAAACCCCATGTGGCATGGTAGTGTGTAACTGTTAAGCTGGGTACACACTACAAGTTTTTCTAATTGTTGTCTCCTTTACACGGTATATAAATATTGTGTAAGTGATAAATATTGTGTAAATTTTTGATCGGATGTTTTAAAACTTCTAATTTACTGATTACATTTTCCACTTCCTGCTTTAGGTTTGTCGTTGTTGTTGTGCATATTAAAAATTTGGTTAAAGAAGGAAGTTATGGGAAAGAAACTCTCAAATCTGTTGGTAATTTGAGTGTAATATGTACTAAAGCATTATGAAGCTGATCAGGGCTTCAATTCGTGAGTAATATCATTTTTTTTATTGCATCATTAGGAAAAATGGTAGTGTGCGCTTTAATGCTGTGTTAGAATAATGTAAATGTTACAAATTTTTATAACATTGAATTGCTTTCTTCTGCAGGATCCCTTCCATACATAAGCAATTAACATCACAGACATCAGCTTATGTACTGCAATTTGAAGCTGAATTCAGACTATACATTAAACCATGGATGACCTCTTACAATATGGAGAGTTACTAAAGGATATTTAAAAGTACTAAAAATAATTAATTACCAATAGATGTTTTATGTTGAAACTATTTGACATAAGTGTCTCTGGAATTAGAAAAAAAAAAAGAAAAGGTTTACTATGTATCATTTGTGCTAAGGGCATTAAAATGGTGGTTTTCTATACATTTGTGCTTTAGTTTTAGTTTAGGAAATACTTATTTCCTGTTTTAATCATTCCTCTGATCAACACCATCAATTGCTTTGAGTATATATTGTACATACACTTACTAAGGCCCGTATTCAGTATTTCATATACATCCGGTGTTTACCGAAATGTGATACTGCGCATGCGTAGTCATTTTTTTAGCGCAATCTTTTCATTGCATAGATTGCGTATGTGTGGTCTTTAACAAACAAAAAGACACCTAACAAAAAGATACGTAGATCGCGTAAAAAAAATGGCTACGCATGCGCAGTATCACATTTCGGTAAACACCAGACGTATATGCAATACTTCCGGTGGTCTGAATACGGGCCTAAATGCTTGTCTTAGTTTGTGTAGTGCTCATGGCCATACTCAAGTTTAACAGAGCGCCCCGTTGTTATGGGTGAAGATATGCCAGCAGTAAAGGATGTGGACGTGAACATGCTGAGGTCACTCCTAGTCTGTTCAGATATCACCTACCCACATGAAGCTACAAGCTATTTAACCAACTGTAAATGGAAGATTATCAGTAGTTTTAAGCACCATTCTAGCCCTAGCCCTTGTACTGCTGCTCAGCTTTCCAATCCCTTACAGTCCTCAGACATAATTACCCACAAATGAGCACATGCTAGATAGCCCAGCCCCCACACGGACTTAACTAAAGAATCACCCTCCTCCTTGTCATCTTTTTCCTTTTGTTAGTATGTTAGTTTGTCCTTTCTGTTTAGATTTAACAACTATATGCCATACTTGATCTAGTCCAGCACATTATCTACATTACACGTTCATTTCCATCACAGGCTATCGGACTGTATCCTGACTTACTCTATATTGCGAGTTTGCATATCCGCTTTTTTTACCTTATTGTTGTAATATGAAAATTGTTAAAGAATTATAAATAAATATACATAGTATATAGACACTGTTTTAATGCAATATATACCAAGACTATTCTATATTGTACATACATGATTGATATGCGTTCTACATTGTAAAGTTCATTTGAATGCTCTATATTTCTTTAGCAATCAGATATTCTCGATATTGCATTAAATGTCTTAATGAACACTAGGTTTGACATTGTAGAGTTTATTGCAGTTGCTTAAAAACAAGATACTTCTGGAGATGCTTGTAACAATTTGCGTTGGTATGTCTCTACTTTGCTAACATTGTCAACTTTAATAATTGCAATGGTGAGTTTCAAAATTTGTGCGCAATAACTGGTGGCAACAAAAATATTTAATTTAAAGTAATTTACATTTAAAGTTGTGTCAAGACAGTTTTGCATGATGAGATTGGTCAGTATAGTTGACATGCTACTTGCTTATGCTGGGGCACCGTTATAGAGTGAGTTTGGTAAGGGTTCAACAGCAAACCTTTTTATTTTTGTAATTTTACCTCCTGAATACTACAGCTGCCCAAATCAAAGGGCACAAAGGTTATAGGTTTCAAATGTAAAAAACATGAAACAAACAGAAAGTAAACATACACTTGTCTGGTAATTTGTCTAAATGATCAAAGAAATTTTTATTTCTGTAAACATTCTGAATAATTCAACTAGATTCTTGATAGGTGTAATTTGTCTGTTTTCATATATTTAAGAGTTTGTGAAGGTTATGGATACTTGACCCTTTTTTAAAATCACTTATCAATTCTGTAAGAGTAAACAGTCTTTTACTTGTAAAATTGTTGTGTATATGTTGCATTATTTTCTTAGAAGGCACTCACTGACTTACCTGGGTCTTCATCTTCACAAAAACCACATACACTTGGATACCGATTTCCATAAATTGATAAAGGATGCATGCACCACAATGTACCCCTGTAAAGGCTTGCCACTATCTTTAACAGACAAAATAAATTTTCTAAAAATTTTAATTTTTCCTCAAATATAAACTAAAATGCTGCCCTACCTCTTCGGGATGAATGAGTGCCCTATAGTGAAATCTAGTTCATATATTAGGGAAAGCACAAACATAGCTCTTTTTAAGTTACAGCAACACTGAACCTTAAACTTTACAATTACATTAGTCACTATGGAATTATACATGGCTGAATACATAACAGAAAGCTACTCCAATACACTGCTGGATTTCTCTTTGGTGTTCTTCCTACTTTGTATGTATCCTTTACACTCACTTCACTAGAGGCTAGAATATCACTGCTCAACTCTATTTGGATATCACTGTCCAACTATATTTGGTAAATCTCATTTCATCTTTTAATTGTCATATGAACTTAGTTTGAGAATGTTCAAATCTGCCTATTAGCTGTATGCTCATTTATTGCCCCAAGGTGTTTGTTTAAACAATTTTATTGCATTTGGTTTCAGCTGTTGTTAATATCCAGGCATTGATTAGATGCCTCATTCCCCTTATAAAAGCAGTTCAGTTAAGGCTGTTTAAGCCTTTGGCTGTCGACATCTTCAATGCAGACATTCTAAGTCCAGCATATTCTAAGTACAGTTTTTCCAAGTACTTTGAAATAACATCATATGCAACGGAAAGCGCTATACAAGTGTTGAACAAGAGGAGAACAGGAGGACACATTCTGCCTGAGAAACATACACTAAAGGACAACATCCACACTTGGCCTGTGATTCTTCTACCTACTCCCCGTGCAGCAATCCTGTACATAGCTTGGAAAAATTGCTTGGCTCCTTACAAAGAACACTGCTTATTAATGCTTTTAATGTCACTGTATCTGTTATACCCATATACAGTAAACCTTTATTAACACATTTAATTAGAATTTCAATTTGCTTACACCATCCTACCTGCAATGCCTACAATACTGCTGTTTATTCATTTCCTCACACAACATCTCTTATCACTACATCTATTAATACCCCTTATTCACATCCCTCTATCTTTATTGGTCCAGCTCTACTAACCAATCCACTAATTAACTCACATGAACTCTTTTTCTATCTTAAATGTTTATCTGTAGTTTCCTCTAATGGTTCAAATAATAAAACTTCTAGATCGCACAGTCTTCTATTTCTCTCACTACTTCTGCTGTTACCTGGCAATATCTCTCCAAATCCTGGTCCCCCTCACATCTCTCACACAAATCTTTCATACTCTGGACACTATAGAAATCTGGCTAATGTCAAACACCTCTCCTGTCTCCCACCACCTTCAAAAACAATCAATTCTGCACTATGTAAAGCATGCTCTGTTTGTAAAAAAAACTTATCTCTATTCATGACCTTTTCCTCTGTAACAACCTTAACCTCCTTGCAATACCAGAAACCTGGCTTACTGAATCAGACACTGCCTCACCCGCTGCGCTGTCACATGGTGGACTCCACTTTACTCATGCCTCCAGGCCTGGGGACAAATGGGGAGGTGGAGTTGGAATAATTATTTACCAACATGTCACGTTTACTGTTCTACCTAATATCCCTTCACTCACTTTCACATCCTTTGAAGTACATGCTGTACACATCTTTAGCTCCTTTCCTCTGCGTGTAGTTGTAATCTGTTGCCCCCCCCCCCTTCCCAAAATGGATCTTGCCAGAAATTTCAACAACACTTCTCTGCTTGGCTCCCTCATTTCTTATCCTCTGACTTACCTATCATTATCCTGGATGATTTCAACATTCACATTAACGATCCTTCTATTGCCTCCAAGCTTTTCTATCTTACCTCATCTCTTGGCCTCTCCCAATGGATTGATATATATATA
>WWET01001718.1:43255-62409 GCA_011038615.1 Limnodynastes dumerilii | reverse complement strand
GGAAAGGAATGCCTCAGATCTTAATGTTGTTTTGACGTGCTTTGTCCTCCAAATCAATAATTTTATATCTAAGAGCATCTACCTCCTTCTGCAAAGCTTCATGGGTGTCAATAAAGCCGTTGTGGAATTGGACTAGTTCACTCATTTTGGACTCAAGGTGATTAGTGCGATCACCAATCTTAGTTATATTAGTACGCAGTTCTTGGAGAGCAGATTTGACATCGCTAGTGATCTCCGAGCACAGTGCTTTCAGCATGTGGTACATAGATTTGACAGTTAACGGGGCGTCAGATTCAGGGTTAATCCCAAGATCTAGTGCTGGAACAGCTTGAGAAGCCGGTATTTCTGACAGACATTCCAGTTGGCGAAAGTGTAGCTGTGGACTTGACTTGAGCCAGAGAGGAGTGAACTGGGAACCGCAACGGTGGTTGCAGAGGCGTAGGCTTAGGTCTTTTCGGAGGCATTGGCACTTACTTCAAAGTGACAGAGAGGTAGAATTAACTGAATTCAATGATATATGGGTGAGACGGGAATTACTTGAATGTGTGATTCAATTAAGCATGACAATAACTGTGCACCCTGGAGAAGGACTGAGCAGATCACATCATATCCAGGAGGTCTAGAAGCTGCAGAGAAAGACTAAGAAGTCTGATTGTGTAGAAAGAGAACTAAACTCCTCGAGACCTGTCGTTCAGAATTGCACAAAAAAGAGCAGCAGAAATGACACCAATACAGACGTCTTGGGGTGTTAAGGAGTTGAAAAAGGGCTTGTAATAGCACATGAGTCCACAGGTTGGCAGTAGAGGCTAGCAGATTTCACTAATCACCTCAGGAAAAATAGAAAGCTATTTAGAGTCCAATGAAGAGAGAAGTATGTGTCGCCTATATTTTGTTGTAGGGGTGTAGAGCGGAATAGTCTTAATAAAGTGTTAGTCAGGGGTTTCCTGAGCAGGTGGGTCCTTGGGTGTCAAATAAACCAATGGAGCAGGTGCTGGTCTCCGCAAGGGTAGGGAAATGGGGAATACAGTCCTTGGGCAGCTGAACCAACCCCTACTTAAAGCTCAGTGACCCTATGGAATGCAAAATGACGTCCGTTCCCTGTAAATCAGCAGCTCTCAGAGGTAGATGGCGGCACCCACGTACCTTAAGAAAAGTCACAGCAGGCAAGGTAAGGATGCAGACTCTCCAGACTCCAGATACATAAATTAGGCACTTTGGTAACCAACACTCCACTGCAGGCCGCGTGGCAGAGAAACTGGCCACTGTAGTCTGGCCCCAAGCTGTCTCAGCCGCCGGCAGTATCGAGCAACTAATATGGTCGCAACTGACCGCAGGTCCGACAGGGTAGTCAGTCCAACAGCTTGGACAGCCTTGTAGCCGAACCAATATGTCTAGCGCCTTTAACAAAAACAGGGAGCACCCCTCCCGCCGGAACAGCCGCTGCCTGAAAGAAACAACATGGGCTGCAGGCCGGAGATCCCTCTCTGAGGAGCCGATGTCAGCTGCGGGAAACTCGTGTCAATCTCTGCGGGACGCCGATTGTAGGTGAAGGTGGGCCCAGTGTGGTACACCACGCGGAGAGGCCGCACACCCCAGGGAGCTCTAATCTGCCGCTCTTAGGACCTCTGACTGCTCTACAGCCCCAATAGATATCTGTAGGGTTGGTGGAGGAAGGTCTGGGTCAGTTCCCAGTTGGGATAACTTACACTCCGTAAGAATAACACTAGCAGGGTGTAGCAGGGTGTTTTTCTATGTGTGCACTTTTCCCCAGCTGTCAGGTAATCAACCCTGGAGGTGTGTCAGGTTCTCATTGCTGATTTGGGGGAGTTCCCTATAAATAGTTCGGTTATAGCGTCTGGTTTCCTGATCGTGACTGTCTGAGTGCCGTGTATTGCTTTTGCATACTCCTGATACCCTGTGTTCCTGGTGTGTACTCCCTTGCTTTCCTGATACCCTCTGTCATTGTTGTTGACCCCCTGTGTGGTGAGGTGCGCGGCGAGAGTAGTCCGCTACTCCCGCTGGCGGCCTCAGCCCCGGACAGGTTCCGGTCTCTACCCCACTCCTGAGTGTTGCGTGCATGTGTTACCATCTCACATTCTTCCGTCCTGTCGGGTGAGTGTTTGATCTGCCACATGTTGTGTGCATTACCTGCTTTTGCCATCTAGCAGTGTGTGGAGCTCATTGTTAGTTCTCCAGTGTTTAACATCTCCTCGCAGCATTTGCCATCTTGCTTGAGTGTGTAGCCGCTAGTCTGTTGTACCACTGTGTAGTTTATCTCCAGTGTGTTTTACTGTGCGTGTATTCCACTGAGTGTGTGTCATCTCCAGTGTGTATTAAGCCGTTGCTCCGCTGTATGTTCCAGCTTACAGTGTTGTTGGTAGACTGTTACATCTGTCTTTACCTATTTTGTGCTGTTGTCCATCTTGTCAGCACAGTCCCGTATTCCATCCTGGGACTTATAGTGCACCAAGTTCTGCCTGTGTAGCAGTACCCTTGTTTGGTATACCTTCCTGATTATGAGTGCAGCCTGTACCACCTCCAGTGCTAGTATCCTCCTCTTCCTATATTTCCCTGCATTGGGTTTATATTGGTATACTTCTTTATTATACACTGTTTACAAGGGTTTGTGTGTACATTCATTCTTGCTGTACTGTGTATGAGGGTTCCAGTATTAGCATTAAAAACCACACTACTATTTCTGAGTTTCAGTGTGTATTACTTACCTGTTATCCTGTATGCAAGGGTTCCTGTGAGTACCTGGGTTCCTGTTAGCACTAACCATGCTGCAGTACCCCTCTGGGTCTATCGCCGGTGGCATGACCTGTCATACCAGCAGCCCAGACTATCCTCACCACTAGAGGCTCTAGTGAACACCTGGTGCTGACATAGATTCCGGGCCCCCGGTGAGAATCCCTTTGGCCTACTGTGACATTATACCGTACTTAGGCCTCATGGATCCAGCTGCCATTGAGGCCATAACAGCTCTCATCTCCCAGGTATCCAACCTGGGGCAAATCATTCAAGATCTTACGCTGAAAGTTAACCATCAAGACCAGGCCATTTCTGCTCTCAACCTCCCTCCGGCTGTGTCACCTCCTGTTGCCTCAGGGGGTGTTGTCACCGATATCAGGGTCCAGGCTCCAGACCGCTTTTTTGGGGATCGCAGCAAGTTCTGGGCGTTTAAAGAAAGTTGCAAGCTTTACTTCGTCCTTCAGCATCTGGAAATGAAAGACAGAAAGTGGGACTTATAATTTCATGGTTACAGGGAGACCCCCCCCAAACTTGGGCATATGGACTATCTCCTGAGGATCCTGCCCGACAATTCGTTGGCCCTGGGTCTTTTATACGACGATCCTGATTGATCTTCCACCGCTGAAGCCAAACTTCGTACCATCCGCCAAGGTCGCTGGACGGCCGAATTTCGTAGAGGGGCTGTGGATTGCAAATGGAAAAATCCGGCCCTTCGGTGCCAATTCCGCATAGTAAAAACAGAATGGAAGTTGCTCAATCAATTTATAGGTATATGTTAAACAGGTGCGTGAGAGGCAGGGGTTAATCTGCTTGCCACCGAAACAAAAGGAAAAAATAGCCCCAACACACTGCCATAAACCAGTAACAAACTCTACTGTTCTATCTGTAAAATAAAACACAGAAATGTTCGTTACACATATTTGATCAAATATGGGATAAGCCACCAGCCACCGTCAAGGCCTTTCTGTATATGGTGGTCCTAACTCTAAAATTGAGAGTCCCAATGTTGGGTCCCATATATATGTTTATAAATTGAGAACCAACTTACCTAGGAGACACCCCTTAAAGTCTCCAAAATGGCTGCTGTGAAACAGCTCTCCCCCTCAGCAACTGCTCCTAGACATGCCCACAAACAGAATAAAAACAGAATGGAAGTTGCTCAATCAATTTATAGGTATATGTTAAACAGGTGCGTGAAAGGCAAGGGTTAATCTGCTTGCCACAGAAACAAAAGGAAAAAATAGCCCCAGCACACTGCCATAATTGCCAATTCGGCATAGGCCTATCTGATCCGGTCAAAAACATTATGGTGCAATATCCTGTGGCTGAAACGCTTGAGGACCTTATGTGTCTGGCCATTTACCTTGATAGGCGTCTCAAGGAACGGTCGGCAGAACGAGGTACGTCATTGAACTTCGCCTGAATGATGAGCCGATGCAGCTTGGGTCCATTCATATCAGCGCACAGGAGAAAGATCGCCGGAGGACTTGGGGACTCTGCTTCTATTGCGGTGGTAAAGGACACAGGGCCTATCTTTACCCAAAGAAGATACAGCTGTCGGGAAACTAATTGCCCAGCTGGATTTGGAAGGGGTCCGGCTGGGGTGTTTGTTGTTTTCTTCAAAAAAATTTTTTTTGTTCCTGCTTTAATAAAGTACCACGGTACCCAACTTCAGACTAAGGCATTTGTTGACAGTGGGGCCGCAGGAAACTTCATGGACTCTGATCTTGTTCTGTCCTTGGGGGTACCCACACTTGGAAACTCCTATTATTACTTATGGCCCTGATGGGGAACCCCTTTCCGGTGGCTGTGTAAATCAAAGAACTGTGGAAGTAGTACTATGTGTGGCACTATGTCATTCAGAGACTATACAGTTCTTAATTACCTCTTGCCCCAATGTAGGCATTATTTTGGGACAACCGTGGCTACAACAACACAATCCTCTCATTGATTGGGACAATGGAGACATCACACAGTGGGGACCTGAGTGTGCCTTATCCTGCCTGGCACTCCCCATTCGAGCTGTTTGCCTGAGGGCCTGCCTGCGCAATATGCTGACTTTGCAGATGTTTTCTCCAAGTCTTCTGCTGACCATCTTCCACCACATCGTCCCTATGACAGTGCCATTGATCTCATCCCAGATGCCAAATTGCCTAAAGGCAGATTATTCTCCTTGTCTCAACCAGAAACCAAGGCAATGGATGAATATATTTAAGAGAATCTTCAGCAGGGATTCATCAGGCCTTCCAAGTCCCTGGTAGGAGCAGGGTTTGTCGGTAAAAAAGATGGTTCCCTGAGACCCTGCATAGACTACCGGGGATTTAATAAAATTACTGTTCGCAACTCGTACCCACTCCTGCTCTCCTGCTGATATCCGATTTGTTTGATCAGTTAAAAGAAGCACGAGTGTATACTAAAATTGACCTGCGGGGAGCATATAAACATCAGAATCTGGGAAGGTGATGAATGGAAAACGGCATTTAATACTCATTCTGGACATTATGAATATCTTGTTATGCTATTTGGACTTTGCGATGCTCCAGCAGTATTTCAAGACTTAATAAATGATGTGTTACGGGAGTACTTGGGTAAATTCATTGTGGTCTATTTGGATGACATCTTGATCTATTCTTCAGCCATTGAGTCTCATCTCTGTCACGTTCGCCAGGTACTCCAGAAACTGAGACAGAATCATCTGTATGCAAAGCCAGAAAAATGTGAGTTCGAGGTCCAAAAGCTCACCTTCCTAGGAAAAGTCATCTCCCCGCAGGGATTCTCTATGGACCCAGAGAAAGTCAAAGCCGTGTTGGAGTGGGTACAGCTTAACAACCTCAAGGCCATACAAAGATTCCAGGGTTTTTGAATTACTACAGGAGATGCATAAAAAACTTTTCTATCACCATTGTCCCCATCTCCAACCTAATAAAAAAAGGGGCAGACCCTGGAAACTGGCCAGTTCAAGCCAGTAAAGCATTTACAGACTTAAAACAAGCATTTGTTTCTGCACCCATACTGAGACACCCGAACCCCAACTTACCGTTCATTGTGGAAGTTGATGCCTCCGATGTTTGAAGTTGTGGTTTTTGGTTTTGGGGGGGGGGGGGGCTGTTCTCTCCCAACAAGAGCCTGTTGACAAGAAAATTCATCCATGTGCTTTCTTCTCCAAAAAATTATCTAATGCTGAACGTAATTACGATGTGGAAAACCGGGAATTATTAGCCATCGAGATGGCCTTTGAGGAGTGGCGACACTGGCTGGAGAGATCCTTGCACACCATCACCGTGTATACAGGCTCATATTCAATCCGCCAAGAGACTCCATCCCAGACAAGCCAGATGGGCACTTTTCTTTACAAGATTTAACTTTGTAATAACCTATCGACCAGGATCCATGAATATCAAGGCTGATGCCTTATCTCGTTCATTTCTGCATGTCCTACAAACCCCTGCTCCTCCTCAACCGGTGATTCTCCCTGAGAACCTCATCATTGGGTATACTCAAGACCTCCACGCACAGATCCTCGGGGCACAAGAATCAAGTACCAATGAAAAACCAGAAAATTTACTTTTTGTCCCTGAGAATTTACGAAAAGAAGTTCTAATCCAGAATCATACAATTAAAGAGACAGTGCTCTATAAAATTGAAACAAATCAAACAAATAAAAGGCTACAACCTAAACCGGCAAGAATGGTGGTAGCAATGAATTGACACTGGCAAAAGGATCAGATAAAAATAGTAACAATTTTTTTATTCTAACATATCGAACACATTAAAAATGTATATATATATCAATTCTCATATACATTAAGCAATTGAACTAGTATAAGCAGGAACTAGGTATAGGAGACTGTTTGTCACATTACTTGTCAAGATATTCTTAAATGTAGCAACTCCTTTTTAAGAAACATAAATAAGTCTCTATTGCAGCATACAATGCAATACAACGATAAATGCAGGTGTGCTCCCGTCAACCAAGGTTTAGGGGGGTATATATATTACCGTCCTCCTGATGTCCTATTGAGACTCCTGCACAAGCACTGGGTAGCGAGATGTACTTCAGAGTGCGCTTTCTACATAGACCCGTTGTTAAGGGAGATTTCCCATTCTAACGGAACAATTTCCTGCTGGAACGTGGTGGATGGACTCCACAAACCAGGTAAGGTGGCTGTAGCTATCAAGAAGGGGTTGTCCGGTGTCCGCGTAGCTGCTCAGACTTGTAGGTGAGAGTCAGCTGCTTCCGGGTCTCCCTACTTCCTCCACAGTGTGCTGAAAGCCGCAATCAGTGAAAAACTTTCTCCACAGTGCTCTAGATGTTCCAAAAGGGCAGAGACCGTATTGTTAGGTCAGCTTAACTCTTGGGTGGCCAACCCAGAGTTACCTTTTTCCAGGAGTCACAGGAGGAGGTTTCAAGGAGATGAAAGTATGGAACGTCAGTCTCCAAAAGTCCTGCTTAAAGTGCTAGGTGCTTACACGTTTCGTCCGCTGCATGGGACTTTCTCAAAGCAGATAAATCATTTAAGCTGACCTAACAACACGGTCTCTGCCCTTTTGGAACATCTAGAGCACTGTGGAGAAAGTTTTTCACTGATTGCGGCTTTCAGCACACTGTGGAGGAAGTAGGGAGACCCGGAAGCAGCTGACTCTCACCTACAAGTCTGAGCAGCTACGCGGACACCGGACAACCCCTTCTTGATAGCTACAGCCACCTCACCTGGTTTGTGGAGTCCATCCACCACGTTCCAGCAGGAAATTGTTCCGTTAGAATGGGAAATCTCCCTTAACAACGGGTCTATGTAGAAAGCGCACTCTGAAGTACATCTCGCTACCCAGTGCTTGTGCAGGAGTCTCAATAGGACATCAGGAGGACGGTAATATATATACCCCCCTAAACCTTGGTTGACGGGAGCACACCTGCATTTATCGTTGTATTGCATTGTATGCTGCAATAGAGACTTATTTATGTTTCTTGAAAAGGAGTTGTTACATTTAAGAATCTCTTGATAAGTAATGTGACAAACAGTCTCCTATACCTAGTTCCTGCTTATACTATTTCAATTGCTTAATGTATATGAGAATTGATATATATATATTTTTAATGTGTTCAATATGTTAGAATAAAAAATTGTTATTATTTTTATCTGATCCTTTTGCCAGTGTCAATTCATTGCTACCACCATTCTTGCCGGTTTAGGTTGTAGCCCTTTATTTGTTTGATTTGTTTCAATTTTATAGAGCGCTGTCTCTTTAATTGTAAACATAAATTACCACAAGACTGCGGATCAGCAAAACTATACGAAACGTAAATAGCCAGGATATGGCGGTGAGCAAACAAAAGACAAAGCTACACAATATCCCCTTGGTAGCAGGTAAGGATAAAACTACTAATACAGGTAGGTATATGCGTGCCACTATGTGGCTAGGGATACACAGCCAATATAGGTAGGTATATAAATATACGTCACAGAGTGACCAGGATTTACAGACAATACAGGTAGGTATATGCTATCCAGAGACACCCCCACAACATAGGGCAAAAGTGCAGAGACACAAGCCAAAATAGGGGTGCAAAGAGCCAGGACCGAGCAGGAGATGGAGAGAGAATAAGCTACACGCAGCTATCCCAGAACAGGACTGAATATCACCGGCATCCTCGTGGAGGAACGCCGGGGATTTAACAGAGGCGCTGCGCATGCGCCGGCCGACCTATGGAACGCACGCTGCGTTCCACAGAGCAAAGCAGAAGCATCGTTACACGCCGGCTGTCGGCCGCTGGCGTGTAACAACAAGAAATTTTACAGAACCATTTAAAGGAAATGAAAGAGAACTTTGTCCAAAAAAATTATGATCCTCAATCCCTTGATAATGCTTTAATGGAGGTGGAAAAAATTGAAAGGACTCACATCCTGAAAGGTACTAAGAAACAAAAGTCTAACTTAAAAAATTGGTCTTTTTGTACAAAATATAATGTAAATCATAGACGCACTGGAATATTTTTTTTAAAAAGATGTAGTTATTGGTACATTATTACCAACAAAACCAACATTTATCTACCGTAAGGCAGAAAATATTAAGAACATTTTGGTAAAAACTTCCTTACCGGAATATAAAAAAGGTGTGTCTACCCGTAATGTTGGTTTTTATAGATGCAGTATGTGCATAGGCTGTAAAACTGTAAAGATGAGTCAGTCAAAATTTGCTGATTTTTGTGTTACTAATCAGTCACATTCTATTAGACACTTTATAACTTGTAATTCCATTAATATTATTTACCTATTACAATGCACTTGCAATCTGTTCTATGTGGGCCGCACTTCTCGTCCTTTAAAAGTGGGGTTATCTGAACATATGAGAAAAAATGGAGTTGAATCTCGTTCAGTCTCCTCACACTTTAAAAAATTTCACAGTTGCTCCACTTCACATCTCGTAGGTTTTTGGGGTATTGACAAAGTTTCTAATACCTGGAAAAACAGAGATATACTCAAAACACTCACCACCACAGAAATTAGGTGGATTTTTTAATTACACTCTTTGCAACCTTCTGGTTTCAATATTGATTATGAGTTAAAATGGTTTTTAAGTTAAATTACTTTTTACACTTACACTTACTTTTTACACACTAGAATATTTTTTCCCATCCCCATTTGTTACTTTTGTTATTTTTGTTGCTTTTGTTATTCTTGTTATTTTTGAGCAATCAATTTAGCAACATAAATTTTTAGATTATGATGAATATTCATTTTTTTTAAATACTAATATAGTGTGCATATGTAGTGTACCAGTTTATTATACAACTTGCTTTTTGGAAAATAATTTTGTCACCCTTGTATGATTCCCTAGTACTGTCATATATAACAATCTATGCTTTGTTTTATGATTCTTTAGTACTGTCATTTATAATAATCTACACATTTATCAATACTTGTATGAACTGCTCTTCTGTTAGTCATTTAAACGGGCGCTTTTGGAATTATGAATAACTCTATAAATCATGTCTTTCCTTTGAATTAGGTTTATATAACTGTATTAGATCATATGATGTTTAGATGGAAAAGGAGGTTAGGTCCCTTAAAATTTTCTATTATGTGGAATTAGAGGATATCTTTTTATATGTCATTTTTTTATATGCCATTTTGTGACCGTGTAGTATAAGAAAATATAATGTA
This sequence comes from Limnodynastes dumerilii, assembly GCA_011038615.1. NCBI lineage: Eukaryota > Metazoa > Chordata > Amphibia > Anura > Limnodynastidae > Limnodynastes > Limnodynastes dumerilii. Next base: position 52,495 of record WWET01001718.1, on the reverse strand, counting down.
CTTTCATGCTGGATTACCACTTAGGCTGTCTTTCTCGTTGATTAATTTGTTAAAACGTTTATATCACCTTGTGAACTATGTTTACACCCTGATATACATGTGTCTGTAATGAGTTACCTTTGTATCGATATGTAGTTAAGTTCCCCTTCAAGATTGTCATCCAATAAGAAAAGGAGTAGGAAGAGGTTGTCTTTTTTGTTTATTATATCTGTAAAATTGATCTGTCAAAACCAATGTGTAACCTTATGAACCATGTCTATACTCTGATATGTGGGTAAGTGATAAAATATAGGTGTTACCGGGTGCTTAATAAATAGAAAATTGAAAACCTCTCTGGATATAACTCCCCTCTCGAAACCCATGGACAGATACGCACGTATCTCCTCCTGGAATTTCTTAGTAGGGTCAGCCCCCAGCAATTTATATACTTTTAGATCTTGCCTTAAAGCTTCTTTCGAGTAATAATCCCAGTCCATTACAACCACACTACCCCCTTTAATCCAGAATCATTCCTCTAAAACTGCTGGACACCTGGGAGTCCAAAGAACTTTTGAACTTTTGTCACGTACTGTCTGGTGTCCTACTTTGCATCAGGATACTAAAGAGTTTGTGGATGCCTGTGAAAGCTGTTCTCGCAACAAGACCCCCAGGAATCGTCCAGCAGGGCCTCTGCTACCACTACCCATCCCCAGTAGACCTTGGACACACCTATCCATGGACTTCATTACTGATCTTCCCAGCTCCAATGGATGCACTTTGATATGGGTAGTGGTAGACAGATTCTCTAGGATGGCCCACTTCATTCCCCTTGAAAAACTTCCTAATGCTCAAGTCCTGTCCTCTGTCTGATACAATATCACTAGGCAAACCATGAAGTCTGACAATGTTTTTGCAGAACGAGAGTTCTGCGAAAACATTGTCAGACTTCATAGTTTGCCTAATGATATTGTATCAGACAGAGGTCCTCAATTCGTGGCTAAATTCTGGAGAGCCTTTTGCAGAGGACTCAACATTAACATCAGCCTCTCGTCTGGTTATCACCCTCAGAGCAATGGTCAGATGGAGAGAGTCAACCAGTCTTTAGAACAATCCCTCAGATTCTTCATATCCAAGCAGCAAGGAAACTGGACAGAAAATCTTTCCTGGGCAGAACTTGCTTACAATAATGCATGTAATTCTTCTACTCATATCTCTCCATTCTTTTGCATTCAAGGTTTCCACCCAAGGTCCAACTCGTTCTTCATCCCAGCCACAGACAGAGAGGCACAAAGTGCCACCAGAAGACTCCGGTGTATATGGAAAAAAGTTGTTAAATCTTTAAAGAAAGCGGCATTCCGAATGAACAGAGAGGACAGGCACAGAAGACAAGTACTATTTAAGGTGGGCGACAGAGTACGGTTGTCTACGAAGAACATCAAGATCCGTCAATCCTCATTCAAATTGGGGCCTTGATTCATTGGACCATACAAGATCATCCAGAGAGTTAACCCAGTGGCCTTCAAGTTATTGCTCCCCAGGAACTTACGCATCCCAAATACATTCCATGCATCCTTACTGAAACCAGTAGTAACGTCCAAAAGATTCGGCCAAGTTCCCTCAAGAAAACCTCCTCTTGTGGTTGTGGACGGTCAGGAGGAATATATCGTGGGGGACTTTTCCCCAGCTGTCAGGTAATCAACCCTGGAGGTGTGTCAGGTTCTCATTGCTGATTGGGGGAGTTCCCTTTAAATAGCCTCTGCTCAGTTCTTCAGGTGTCGGTTATAGCGTCTGGTTTCCTGATCGTGACTGTCTGAGTGCTGTGTATTGCTTTTGCATACTCCTGATACCCTGTGTTCCTGGTGTGTACCCCCTTGCTTTCCTGATGCCCTCTGTTATTGTTGTTGACCCCCTGTGTGGTGAGGTGCGCGGCGAGATTAGTACATTACTCCCGCTGGCAGCCTCAGCCCCGGACAGGTTCCGGTCTCTACCCCACTCTTGAGTGGTGCGTGCATGCGTTACCATCTCACATTGCTCCTTCCTGTCGGGTGAGTGTTTGATATGCCACGTGTTGTGTGTGTTACCTGCTTTTTGTCATCTAGCAATGTGTGGATCTCATTGTTAGTTCTCCAGTGTTTAACATCTCCTCGCAGCATTTGCCATCTTGCTCGAGTGTGTAGCCGCCAGTCTGTTGTACCACTGTGTAGTTGTTTATCTCCAGTGTGTTTTACTGTGCGTGTATTCCACTGAGTGTGTGTTATCTCCAATGTGTATTGAGCCGTTGCTCCGCTGTATATTCCAGCTTAGTGTTGTTGTTGGTAGACTGTTACATCTGTCTTTACCTATTTTGTGCTGTTGTCCATCTTGTCAGCACAGTCCCTTATTCCATCCTGGGACTTGTAGTGCACCAAGTTCTGCCTGTGTAGCAGTACCCTTGTTTGTTATACCTTCCTGATTATGAGTGCAGCCTGTACCACCTCCAGTGCTAGTATCCTCCTCTTCCTATATTTCCCTGCATTGGGTTTATATTGGTATACTTCTTTATTATACACTGTTTACAAGGGTTTGTGTGTACATTCATTCTTGCTGTACTGTGTATGAGGGTTCCAGTATTAGCATTGAAAACCACACTACTATTTCTGAGTTTCAGTGTGTATTACTTACCTGTTATCCTGTATGCAAGGGTTCCTATGAGTACCTGGGTTCCTGTTAGCACTAACCACGCTGCAGTACCCCTCTGGGGCTATCGCCGGGGGCACGACCTGTCAGACCAGCAGCCCAGACTATCCTCACCACTAGAGGCTCTAGTGAACACCTGGTGCTGACATAGATTCCGGGCCCCCTGTGAGAATCCCTTTGGCCTACTGTAACAATAACAGGCAAAATATCAGGTTTTTTGTCCCGTTGGCATCGGAGCCCATGTAACATGCGTCTGCTCCCATTAACAGCTAGGACATGCCCCCTCTCAAATTTTAGTTTTTTAGTAAATCTAAATCATCAAGTACATTTTTCATTTAGCCTATAATATTTCCAACAATATTTATGGTCATGTTAACATAGGTCGTTTAATTCTGGTGATATATAACCTGAAAAATAATTTTTAAAATAAATTACTAAAAACACATAGACAAATGTAGCATTTTCATTTAATGAAACACATGTACACCTTGTGTCCCTTCACTTGTACTTGACATTGCTGGCTCTTCCTCTGACTCATCTGTTGAGTTCTGTACGATGTGTTGCACAACTTCCTCCACCTCTGAGGAAATGTGTTGCAGCGTCTACTCCTCATCTTCATCCACCACTGAGGGAATGTGCTGCAGTGTCTCCTTCTCATCTTCATCCACCTCTAAGGGAATGTCCTGCAGCGTCTCCTCCTCACTTTTATCCGCCACTGATGGAATGTGCTGCAGCATCTCCTCATCAACTTCCTCCACCTCTGAAGGAATGTGCTGCGGCATCTCTTCCTCATCTTCATCCACCTCTGAGGGAATGTGTTGCAGCGTCCCCTTCTCATCCTTATCCACCTCTGAGGGAATGTGCTGCAGTGTCTCCTCCTCATCTTCCTCTACCTCTGAGGGTTGTAGTGCCTCAGTGGGTGATCCCAATAACGACATATCATGGTGTCTTGCTCCTGTGTACCAATTTTTCACTTTTTTTTTAAAAGAAACATTTTAGTGAAGTTAGTGGTTTAAAAAAATTATACTGTACATCTGGTTAAAAAATTATTTATCATAATTAAATGTTATCAAAACATTTTCAAAATGACCAACATGTAATTCTGTTTAGTTTTTTTTTTCAAAGTATAAAGTGTCTTTAAAAAATGTAAGTCTTAATAAAGAATTAAAAATTAATAAAATGACAAGAAAAAAAATATTTACCTTAGGGACATTAATAAAAAAAAATGGGAAGATACTTATCTGACCATTCAAAAAACAAAAACAAACAAACACCCCTACAGTTTTTTTTTCAAATATACATATATTTTATTGGTTTGAAACAACACAATTCGAGTGCATTTGTGATTAGAAATACATTAGAAATACGTTCAACATTTCAAAAAACATGGTAAAGTTACACTTGTGCCATGGTAAAGGTTGGTGCAAATAAAAAGTCGTATGTATCGTGTGGATGTGTAAGTGCACGTGTTATATTAGAAATGGCAAAATTCACATTCATATATCTAAACACACCGATTTTTCATGGCAAAAATGCGGATTCGCAAGGTGTTGCATGCGAATACTTGCGCATACATTACGTCCGGCTTTTTATGCTCGTGCATGCTAAAAATCGCTACACATCCACCAGAAAAATAGGCAATGAATCAGGTCCTATATCTATAAAATAAAACTACAAAGCCCTTAAAAGGAGTTATGTTATTAACAAAATAAACACAGCCTCTAGTATCAATTTTAGTATGCACAGCCTTTACAGTTAAAATGGTATTTGCCTGTTAATAACAAGAGGTAAAGATGAAGGGGCTAATGCAGAGTTGCGTGTTAGCGCTATGCGGATACGGAATTTTTTTCTGGGATCAGATGCCCGTGGGGACGTCCATACCACGGGGAACAGCTCTGGACCGCCAGCTAGCACGAGGAGACGACCGGTGATGATGAGATGAAGTACGCGTCCTGCAACTCGACTCTAGACCTCTGACAGACGGGAGGGAGGTACCGATCGGAAACGTCTGGCTCTGAATCACTTGACGCGTTTCGGATGTCCAATCCTTTCTCAAAAGTCCTTTTGAGAAAGGATCTCATCATCACCTGTCGTCTCCTCGTGCTAGCTGGCGGTCCAGAGCTGTTCCCCGTGGTATGGACGTCCCCACGGGCATCTGATCCCAGCCTAACCAGAGACTCTTTGATTTTCGGGGTAGGGGAATTCCAATTGGGACCTTGTGCCCTTTTTTATATTTATATTTTTATAAATTGTATTTTTTATTTCATGTGTGTTTTTTATATGTACCCAGTAAAGTTTATAATCTGATACCATTTGAGTTCCACTTTACTTGGGCTTTTTAAGTCTTAGATGCAGCAGGGAGAAATCCCTGCTTTTAAGATTTTTAAGGTCATTGAACACTCATTAAATCCGTTTTAGATTTGGGATTAGCTATATATCCATAAACACTTTTGGATTCATTAGATTGTCATTCTAATCCCAATCTGTTTTTTCCTTTTTATCTTTTTATTGTTGGTTCTTGGTCCATCCGGCTCCTCCTCCGATACACCGGGAGCTATCTTGATTGGATAAGTACCTTTGGCTACAAGAAACAATCATAGAACATTCCTAGACTGAATGGACACATATCCCTGTATGCCGTCGCTAGGTTAGACTGTTCTTTTTTCAGATGCTATATTATCAATTTATCAACATTAGTATATATTGTTGAATATTAATATATTATCAATTTTACTAATATCCAATTTGCGATTCCAGCGCTTTTTTAATCCCACCTGTTAACCCTTTACCTTGTGTACAAGCTTGCTTGACCCCCAACCCCCCACCCGAGTAAAAAAAAAAAATTAACAGAAAAATAGCCTCCAAAGTGCTTCGGCCTACCGGGAAATTTCCTGGTAAGACCTATGACCAATCCGCCGCTGCTAATGGTATTTCGTGCAACAATCATACACGTGTTAGTAAACATTTAAGTAGTCTTTACTCATAACTAAACTTATAAATATTTTCACTACACACATTTAAAACAATTATGAATAACGCTTTTGTGTGGCACGAGTCACTGTTTACATCATCATAAACATTACCGTAACTATTTATTGTATTACGTATCCCAAAAAACTTAGCAACATAGGACATTTTGTATAAAGAAAATAAAAACACACATAATGACGATTAAGACCTAACAGATTTATTTTTTCATTATATTTGTGGCCAGAAATATAGTTGAAATTTTTTTTTTTATGGTGCAAATGTACACCGAAGCAATACCATGTAGAATTGCAAGGGGAGGCACTTAAACACTGAAACACAACGTTCATATTTAATTGATGAAGCATCTTCATTGATATCTATTTCTGTTTTTAAAAATAAAGATAGCCATTCATTGTGACTTATGTGTAACTGTAAAGTTACTTACCATGCATGCTAAATTTTTGGAAAATAATAACACCCCTTACTTTGAGAAATGGTCAAGCTGACTTTTACAAGATCACCTTATCGCCACATACTAACAAAATCTGATGCTGCACCATTAGGTTCTTTTTTTAATGGTTATGTCTATTGAAACAAGAATAATGGTCTTTTATTTTATAATGCTTACCGCAAATAGTCCCAGACAAAGATGCATCTATCTTCAGATTGTGGAGACTCACCATACGGACACCTGACATCAGCTCGTTGGCTTTTATTTTAAAATGTTTAAAAAATATATTCAATTATTAATTAATAAAAAAAAAAAAAAAGCATGCATGGCATAATTGTGACACATTAATGTCTTTTAACACAATCTTAAAATGTAAAGATAAATGTTTCTAACTGTATTTTCAACAATATACAGCTGATAATACACTGTTTAATTTAGGTACATGATGAGCTGACTAACAAAACATGTTCAAATGCTAGGGTACCAAAGTTTCACACACCAAACAAAAAACTTAGATATGTAGATAACTTTTTGGTAACCTATACACAAATATATATAATATACTAGGTTATTTTGGAGTCTTTTGGAGTTATGTACAACAAAATACTTTTAATATACAATCATGAAAAACACCATTTTTAAATCATATGTCATATTTCAATACAGTGTTGTTACGGCCTGAGTACATGAACCTGGTTCCCACATTAAACACAATAAAAAAAAAAAAAGAAAACACTGAAGTTGTTTTATGGCATGGTTATGTCCAATATTAATATTGACTTTACAAGATCTTTGGACTCGAAATTCAACATAAAAGCAAATCCTCCTTCTCCTCCTCGAGCTGGCCATGGTCCACCACATGATGCTCCACCAAAAGTACAGGTTGGAACACTTCATTCGCACTTCATCAGCAGACTCAAACATGCTGCTACTCCTGCTGTTGAGGCACATCATGATCCAGACTTAAATGAAGTCATGCACCTATAGTATTTAAGATAAAATTTACATTTACAATAATATCATCATAAACACACAATTAGCAACCTGATGGACTCTGCCAGGTATGCCCATATCTAACAAATGATATTAAAATGTAAGGTTACTAATTGGAAACTTTACCACCAAATTTACATTCAACATTAAAGCTTCCTTAAAATAACAGGACTACTTACTGACTGCCTGTCTGCGCAATTTTCTGTGTAATTACTCCAGCTTGTCTGCCTGCCTTCTTTTCTGGTCTGTCCACCTATGTTGTCTTAGCGTTACTATTCTGCTCAGCCCATATTACTGTATAATTGTGCAGAGTTTGCGCTGAAACACATTTTGTAGGTGTGGTTGCTGCTGTATGTCTGGTCCACTAACAAGATTTAGCTATCTAAATCGTACTATTATACTCACCTTACTATTGCAAAACGCTGTTTATTGAGCCAATTCCAAAAGTAACATGGCTCCTTATATAAGTTACAATGGAAAATATGATTGACTGTGTTTTAATCTGGAATGTGCAAGAACAGCATGCATTGTGCTTGCAAGCAATGTGGAAATGCGTGGGTGTGTCTGCGTGCGAAAATGACTATTTAAGGAATATGCAGTACTATTCAGTGTCTTTTTTTGTGTGACTTTGTTACATTATAATGGCTGCAGAAGTGAATATTCTAGTTAAAAAAAATCATTGAAGGCTTCTTCAGCCGCCAGGGCCGCCTTACCCAGGAACAACGTACCAAAGTGTGTCAAAATGTACACTGTGCCGTTAATGCTGTGGCAGCAACCATAAGCACAATGGGGCTGATCCAGACCTACGGCCGCCGCACTAGTTACGGTGGCCGTATGTGTAAGAATGGCATTTCTACCGTTCTGCGCATGCTCCGGGCAGATGTTGCCCGGCGTAGTTAGGGAAACCCAATCCTTAGGATTCGGCGTCCCTAACTGTTGAGTAGTTACAGCGAGGGGGACATTTCTTGCTGTAACTACACAGCCGTTACGGATGGAAAGCGAGGGAAGGTAAGTAAATGAGGGAGGGAGGGCAGGTTAGGGCAGTTACGACCCTGTGGTCGGTGTAATTACCTAGTGTTACTCCGGCTGAAGTTAAGGTAGCCTTCTGCCGGCGTAACAGTGGGTAATTATGCCGGCCAGAGGGGGAGTGTCGGGGGAGTACTCCAGAGCTACGCTGGCCATACTTAAGGCCAGCATAGCTATGGATCAGGCCTAATGACTCTTCCAAAAAAGGTAAAGGATATTTGTTGTAACAAATATTGTCACTTTTAAAAATGTTTAGCAAATGTTTTGAGGTATTGTTAGGAACTCTCAGAACTGGGTGGTATGAGCACAGTACAAAATAACAGACAAGAGAGGAATCGGGTAACTTACCAGTATGTAGAGCCTGCGCCCGCCTGGAGTATTCGCTAGAGCCCCTGATGGTGGGGATAGACTGGAGCTGATGAGGCTTCTTCAGGATACTAACCTTAGAGGATACCCGGAGTAGGAAATGGGACCAAGGGGGAATAGGATAAGAGAAGCGGGAAAGTGGGTGCAGCAGTAACAGAAGGGACTGTACTGAACAATACAGGGACACTTAACGGACAAACTGGGAAGAACACTACAGGACAGACCAACAAGACTAACTAGGGAACTCACACCACAATCACACAGCAGGAGATCCCAAGGGGATCACAAAAACAAGCAGTCAGGAGAGGAGATGGTAAATACAAAGCAGGGTAAGCAGCTAGGATAAGAAAACAGGCCAAGGAACAAGAGGATAACAGAGAGGAACTAGGCAGGTTAACAATGGGGCACTCAAGGACGCAATAGAAACCAGAGGAGAAAGAAGATGCAAGAGAAAGTGAGAAGCACGGGCAGCAGACGCTATAACCGGCGCTGAGGAGGAGAACTGCCGCTCTATTTACAGGGAGGCTGGCCAATCAGAGGGCAGAGACTGGACCAGCCTCCCTGACCACAAAACAAGGCGCCCCAGGGAGAGGGAACGAGCCGGGGCATGCAGGGAGAGCGCGCGCTGCGAGGAGAGCGGAGAAAGCGTTCTGGTTGCCTAGCAACCAGAACGACAGCGTCGCAGCCAATGGGAGCCGGAGGCAGGAGAACAGGGCGGACGGCACATGGCTAATTAGCATGCCGTCCGCCCACGTGACCGCAGGGGGAAGCTGGCCGTG
>WWET01001718.1:15375-26573 GCA_011038615.1 Limnodynastes dumerilii | reverse complement strand
CGGCTATACCCTACACTAGGTACTACCGTCGGCCGTACGAATTTTCGCACATAATACGCTGAGCGTACGGGCTTAGCACGCCCATACTGTACAATTTAAATGGCTATCCCCGCCTCCGTGTAGTAAAACGAGCGTCCAGGCGATCGTCGTACTGAACGCACGCCCCTCGAGCGAACACTTCGCTCACAATACGCCGCTATCCGCTCATGTCGTCCAGCCGACCGGAAGTTGTCATACTGAGCATGAGCAGTGCGTATTTTCGTACGAAAATACGCAAAAAACGGTCGTACGCTCGCTCGAAATCGGACAATTTCGTAGCTTTGGATCAGGCCCTTAGTGTTTGTGTCACCATAAGAGAACAAAAGAAAGTTTTCTCCACACTTTTGGTAACCTGTAGAATTTGCCTTACTTCTCTGTATTTCCAACTCCCACTCTGTTCTCTCAGCTCCAGCTGCCACAATGCCAAACTTTCTTTCTCAAGCTCTATTGCCAACAATTTCTCCTCTGCTTTATCATCAATTTCCAGATTATTACTAAAACTTTATTCTTTTTTTCACTCCTGCTTTCAACTCCCTGCTAGTCACCAACCCAACTTTATTTTTTATTTTTTTGCTTCCGACTCTTTCTCTTTCCTCCGTCACTGCTTCTAGCTCTTGACCTCCGGATCTCCGCGGTTCACTGCCCGTCAGAATTTCTCCTCTCTCCCTCTCTCAAAAACTGCCTTTAACCCCACGATCTCCAACATCTCCGTTGCTCACCACCCGTCGAGTGAATCTCCCTTCTCACTCCATCTCTCTCACTGCTTTCAACTCACGACTTCCAGACCTCTGCTATCCACCGCTTGTCAGTTTCTCTCTCCTCTATTTCTCTATTTCTACTCTCTACACCCTCTCCTCACACGACTGCTTTTCAGCTGCTCCCCTGACACACTGCCAACTGACTTTTCTTGCGCCTCAACCAAACCCTCTAGCACTCCCTTGCGCTGCCTAGTGCGTCTTCAGTCAGCTGGTGGTTGCTAAGCAACCACTCATGCGCCGCCGCACAATTCTCCCCACCTTCATCCTGCACTACTCAGAATAGTCCCAGTTCTGGGGTATTACAATTCTACCTTCTTCAAATCTGTGTACTGGCAGCACTTCATAAAAAGTAACAGTATTTGCCACCTGCTTAAGTGCAGTTCACAACTTTCTAAATTCATCTCTAACAGCCCCAACTCCAGCATTGGCAAAGTTATTTGTCCCAAGGTGGATAATGACATCAACCTCCCTTTCCTTGCTCAACCTCCCTTTTCCTTGCTTTAGATTATTTAAAATGAGCTTTTTATCACGTGGAGCTGTAGCCCCAGGCAAGCACTTCACCTGTTACCTATTTTTAGGACCTCTTTCCAGCTGGATACCCCTAACAATAGAATACCCCACAAGTCCTTCTCAGGGATTCCCTTTTCTCGCCATCAGGTTCCCTCAACACCTCATGTGTTATATTACCTGTTGAAGTGCACTCCAGGCCTCCAAGTGCTGCATATGAGATTTTCAAGGACCCAGTCTGTTCAATTTGTCCTTGCGCAACTGGAAGCTTATTACAAGTATTCCACACCATAGTCCACCCAGTACGTTTCCTGGGAAATCTCTGAGGTAATGGTGGCATCAAAGATACAGACATCCTGCATATCTCACCATGCATTCTAACTATCTCATCCTGCAAAAAAGACATCTTCTGACTGATTGGACAACACCTGAGTTTCCAAATTGTTTCACGCAAAACAAAAGTATCACAACCACTGCAATGCATAAGATCAGACATCCTAGAAGGTTTATGCAAATTAAAATCGGCAAACTTCACTTAATCAACAATTCACACAAATACTTTAAATGGGCCCAAATCCAGTTCAAACTCCAGTTAAAACTCCAATATACTTTTAAAATCAATGTTTCCAAAACCAGGATATGAAAACCAGACAGGTTACACCTTTGCAGGTTTAAACTATACCTCCTTTAAATAACACACAAGAAACTAATCAATTATTAATGTCCAAGCAATTAACACAGCTAACTAAATATCTAATAAGAGGGAAATAAAAAACTTTTAAACCTTACCCAGAAAAATTATACCAGACACAAACAATAAAAAATATTATGCAACAATCTAAACCTAAAATACAGAAATTAAAAACACTAAAATATTAAAAGGTAAACACAAAAGAAAGACAATACTTTACAATTACACCGTTGATTTGTTAAACTAGGCCCACTGCGCTTCTGTCTTGCTCAGATGGGGAGCGTGAACAGAAAGATGGGCGCAAGTGTACCCAACTGTCTGTGATCGCATCTGACAGCACTGCGCCTGTCGAACTGGGAGTTCCATGATATTTTAATGAGAAAAGGGGCATTTTTCTCATTTAAATATTGCGTGCAGAGCTGTCCGGTGGCTGCTTAACCATCCCTGGGATGAAGGTGCAAAAGAAAAAGTTAATTAGTTAAAAAAACAAAAACACATAAATACATATAAATAAACCCCTTACCAATGCCACAATGACTAAAATAAATAAATAATCCCGGCCCAACAGGGCATGCTGATGCTTGTAGAACCACAAGCGCCAGCATGCCCTGCCAGCCAGAGCCCGCTGTGCCATATACATGTCCCCATAGTATAAATAATTATACTGCCGTCACAAAAAATTGGCAAAACATGCCCAAATGTACATAAAAAAATAAAAAAGAAACATACTTACCTGTTCTGCTGGGGGTCCATTCTTGTAAGTTTTTAATCAGGTTGGGGGCCTTGGCAAAAAATTACTCTTCTTGAATGTCGCAAACTATGTCCCGCAAGCAGGACATCCTGGAGCTAATGATAGTTTCACTGTCATTGGGGCATATTTATACCCTTTGATCAGTGTCAGAATTATCGTGTGAATGAGAATTCAGACACTGGCCACAGGCTATTAATATGCCCCAATGACAGTAAAAAAAACAAACAAAAAACATTTTTTTTTCAAGGCCAATTTTACTACGGCCAATTCAGAGGTGCGAGTTTCTAAAGAATAGTACGTTTTAGTGGATCCGCATTGCGCATCTGCTAAAACTCTGAATCCGGGCCTAAGGCAGCCTTTTTCTAGCCTAATTTATAGCTTAGTCAGAGTTGAATATTTTTTTCTTCTTATCCAGAAGTGGACCAAAGAAGACAACTTCAGTTTAAGTGGGCTTTATAATATCAGAGGGGAGTACAAGCTGATTTAAATTTAGGCTGACAGGATTGTGGAGAGGTAGTAAACTGAATGTTGGTCCTTGTAACAGGCAATGAAAGATGGGCTTATAATGGACACATTAAGTGATGGTTATGGAAGGAGGAAGGGAAACGAAAGGGGGTGGTGTGGGTTACACTCTGCTGTTCAAGAGTGGAGCAGTTAGCTCAGGATAGTGAGGTGGGGGAATTTTGCTTAAAATGTGCAAGATGGTATTCTACATTACAGAAGTTCAGTGTAAGGAGGGAAATTATTGAAAAGCCTTGCTGAGTCCAGTAGGGAGCAGTCTGTGAGTTTATCACTAGGTGGCAGTGTTGCATAATTGTATACTATATAGTGAATGTAGTGCCTGTAATGGAGACTGAAAATGGATAAATTGTATGTGGAGCTGTAAAAGTCCTTTGCATTCACACCAACATAGAATATGCTGTCAATGAAATGGTCTATTGGAAATGGTTTACCCAGATGGGAGAGTAGGAGCACATGAGCACGAGTCCATGCAGCAATGACAAGCTAAGGAGTGGCTTCACCTCTACAACCACAAAATGTTATTATTTTATTTATTAACAGGATTTATATCGCTCATATTATCATATTATCATATTATGTAGCGCTTTACAGAGAATATATCACATTCACATCAGTCCCTGCCCCATTGTAGCTACATTCTAAATTCCCTTACACGTACATACACATACAGACTTGAGTTATTAATTCAGCAGCCAATTAACATACCATCATGTTTTTGGAGTGTGGGAGGAAACACACGCAAACATGGGGAGAACATGCAAACTCCACACAGCTAAGGCCTAGTCCAGGAATTGAACTTATGATTTCAGAACTGTGAGACACACGGGCTACTCGTGCTACCCCAAAGTTGTTGCACAGCATGTATTGTGCTGCATAAGGGCAGGGTTAATGACTCTCCCAGAATATCTGGGAGACTCCCGAAATATAGGCAGTTCTCCCGGTATCCCAGGAGAGCTGGCAAATCCCGACTCCCTGTCAATCTTTATTGTAATCCCTAGAGTTACTAAAGATGGGTGGGACTTGATGACATCATCAAGCCTGCCTATCCCTGGAACACTAGGGATTGATAGGGGGTGGGGCTTAATGGAACAATTTGCTTAAATTGCATCAATTGCATAACGGAATCTATTCTTTCCGTGATCTCCCGGAGGGAAGAAATAAAAAGTAGACAATCCTGCATAGGGGAAATTACAATGCAGGACAAATTGGTAGTTTGGGCTAATTCATAGACACCAGAACGGGGGCATCTCACCCCTCCAAATTATGAAGGGGGCACCACCAGGACCAGCGCCAGGGGGGAAGCAGGGGGGATGCCAGGCTGGTATCCCCCCCCCCCACTGTAGAAACCCGCAGCTCATACAGGAGGTTCCTGTATGAGCTGCCGAGGCAGTTACATGGATCAGCTGATTTCAGCTACTCTATATAACTAATAAAGGTTGAAAAAAGGGTATGTGGTCACAGTGACTTTTTACAATTCTCCAAATACCGAGATCAGGGGTACACCTAAAAATATATCCCCACAAATACAACAGTAAAGGGAAGAAAGTCTCTATATATAGGAGTAAAGTAAGTCTAAACAGCATAAATTATTAGGTCACAGTTTTAAAGTCTGTCCAAATTGCTCTCCAAGGTTCTGAGTGGGTTCCGATAGTAGTTCTCGTTATTATATCCAGTATTTGTGATGCACGGTTCCTCTATTGTTCCTAAAGTAAAGTGCTCGACAAAGCTCTCATGCATGTAGTCACCGCTGCTCTCACAGAGGTAGCTGCCGCGGCTCCTGTATTAGTTTCCGCCTCTCCCGTCCTCTGCATGTGTAGACTCTGGCGGTGGTAGTTCCCGGTCCTGGCTTACCAAGCCTCGTTTTCCATTCCGTATGTTGTGCATTCCAGCAGGATATGTGAAGAGAGGGGACAAAGTGGCCACCGCCAATAGTGTAAAAACTTTTATTTTCATAAAGTGCACAAAAGATAAAAAGGGGGAAATTAAAGGGATAATAGATATTGGTTAAATGTAAATAAGTGCTTGCAGTGAATATGGGCCTGATCCAGACCTACGCCGATGCGCTGTGCTTACTAAAGCACAGAATATCGGCGTTCAATTTCACCGACACTCCCCCTGTGCAGGCGTATGGCCCCTTCCTTACGCTGGCTGAAGGCTACCCTAACTTCAGCCGGTGTAAGGAAGGGGCCATACACTCACACAGGAGCATATGGCCACTTAGCCCGCTCTCCCAACCTCATTTAACTAGCTCCCCCGACCACTTACACTAACCTGAACGTAGGGACGCTGGGGGACGTCCCCTCCAGCATCCCTACGGCGCTGCTACGGACGCCCGATCCACGATTGGGCGTTGCCATAGCGGGGCCGGGCAACATGTGCCCGGCGCGTTTGCAGATCGGCTAGTGACGGTGCAGATCCTAGCGACGGCGGGCGTAGGTCTGGATCAGGCCCTATATCACTAAAATCAGTCCGTAGAATTTCTCAGCGTATGTTCCAATATTCTGCCGGCTAATATCTTATAAATAACAGAGTAAAACCAATACGTTTCGGCTAATACATAGTGTTTCTCAAGAACCAGGACTAAAAGGTCTATGACCTATTTACTCTCTTTCAGCCGAAAGTTAAAGTGATAAGATCTCCTTTGCTCTGGACAATGATTAACCGTAAGGTAGGCGGGACGCCACCAACCCATGGGATTGTAGCTTGTGATAGCTGACACACTTTCAGACTGAGAAAAAGAGCTGGTCTGAGTTACCAGGGTCCTCTACATTGCGGGGTACACTTTCAAGACTATTATTTTCCAACATATTGGTGAGCTAACCCCATGATATATTTACATTAAGTTGGAATTGAGTCACCATTTTTTCATCTGGGACATTTTAATTGTGAAAGACATCATAGTATATACAGTCAGGTCTATAAATATTGGGACATCCACACAATTCTCATATTTTGGGCTCTATACACCACCACAATGGATTTTTGGGCTCTATACACCACCACAATGGATTTGAAATGAAACAAACAAGATGTGCTTTAACTGCCAACTTTCAGATTTAATTTGAGGGTATTTACATCCAAATCAGGTGAACGGTGTAGGAATTACAACATTTTCTATATGTGCCTCCCACTTTTGAAAGGACCAAAAGTAATGGGACGATCGACTCAAAAGCTATTTCAATGGACAGGTGTGGGCTATTCCCTCATTATTTCATCATCAATTAAGCAGGTAAAAGGTCTGGAGTTGATTCTAAGTGTGACATTTGCATTTGGAATCTGTTGCTGTCGACTCTCAATATGAGATCCAAAGAGCTTGTTAAAATGTAATTTGGATGAAGTCAA
Organism: Limnodynastes dumerilii; assembly: GCA_011038615.1. NCBI lineage: Eukaryota > Metazoa > Chordata > Amphibia > Anura > Limnodynastidae > Limnodynastes > Limnodynastes dumerilii. The sequence continues at coordinate 19,963 of WWET01001718.1, read as the reverse complement.
TATTGTAACATTAGATATATAAATATTATGTATTTTTATATATTTGTTTAGATAGAGATGCCTATTTTAGTTAATTAGTTGTGTAACAAAAAGAACATTTCAAAAAGATTAAATGGACACTTTCAAGAAATGGCCAGCAGGGGCAAAAGAGGAATTCCAAAGTAATGGTTTTAAGACCACCCACTTTCATGGACAAAGAGAAATTCCAAAACAGTTTCAACCCTCCCTTCCTCCATAGCTAAAAGGGATTTTGGAATTTCTCCACTTAACATTTGGGAACCTCAAGGACTAAGGAACGCCTATTTTACAGACTCAACCAATTGTTATGTGACATGTGGATTGTAAGTCAGCCTATTTTGTAAGCTATAAATGTAAAAGTTCTGCCTCTAAAGGGCAGAGTTTCAAATTTGAAATTTGGTGATAATGTTATCACAGTGCTTGCATTTATTTTGCTAATAAACCTTTTTTATATACTTAAAGTATTTTTGATTCTTCAAGCTGTCACTATCAGTGAAGGAAAAAAATCAAAAGAAACCCATCAGAGAGATAGCAAAAACATTAGGTGTGGCCAAATCAACTGTTTGGAACATTCTTAAAAAGAAAGAACGCATCGGAGAGCTCAGCAACACCAAAAAACCTAAAAAGACCATGGAAAACAACTGTGGTGGATGACAGAAGAATTTTTTCCCTGGTGAAGAAAGACCCCTTCACAACAGTTGGCCAAATCAAGAACACTCTCCAGGAGGTAGGTGTATATGTGTCACAGTCAACAATCAAGAGAAGACTTCACAAGAATGAATATAGAGGGCTCACCACAAGATGTAAACCATTGGTGAGCCACAAAAACAAGGAAGACCAGATTAGAGTTTGACAAACAACATGTAAAAAAGCCATTACAGTTCTGGAACAACATCCCATGGACAGATGAGACAAAGATCAACTTGTACCAGAGTGATGGGAAGAGAAGAGTATGGAGAAGGAAAGGAACTGCTCCATGATCCAAAACATACCACCTCATCAGTGAAGCGTGGTGATGGTAGTATCATGGCGTGGGCATGTATGGCTGCCAATGGCACTGGTTCCCTTGTATTTATTAATGATGTGACTGCTGACAAAAGCAGCCACATGAATTATGAAGTGTTTCGGGCAATATTATCTGCTCATATTCAGTCAAATGCTTCAAAACTCATTCGACGTCGCTTCACAGTGCAGATGGACAATGCCCCGAAGCATACTTCAAAAGCTACCAAAGAGTTTTTTAAGGCTAAAAAGTGGAATGTTATGCAAGGGCCAAGTCAATCACCTGACCTGAATCCAATTGAGCATGCATTTCACTTGCTGCAGACAAAACTGAAGGGAAAATGCCCCAAAAAGCAGTAGAGGCCTGACAGAGCATCACCAGGGATAAAACCCAGCGTCTCTTGATGTCTATGCGTTCCAGACTTCAGGCTGTAAATGACTGTAAAGGATTTGCAACAAAGTATTAAAAAGTGAAAATTTTATGATTGTTTAGTTTGTCCCATTACTTTTGGTCCCTTCAAAAGTGAGAGGCACATATAGAAACCGTAGTAATTCCTACACCGTTCACCTGATTTGGATGTAAATACCCTCAAATTAAAGCTGAAAGTCTGCAGTTAAAGCACATCTTGTTTGTTTTATTTCAAATCCATTTTGGTGGTGTATAGAGCCCAAAATATGAGATTTGTGTTGATGTCCCAATATTTATGGACCTGACTGACTTTTATTTTATAGATGGAAGATTATGATTAGTAACTGGGTAATGGCTAGAGTACCGGGAAACAAACCACTGATTTAGGACCGGATTCAGACATACTAATTATGTTAGTGGGGTGTCTGGAGGGTAAGGCACATGCGCCTGACAGATGTTGCGCATGTTTTACGCATGTATCTTCTAACATATGGAACTTAGTTACGCATGATAAGAGATCTGTCCAAAGGGGTGGTTCTTCCTCTCCACCCTTGAAAGATGGGCGGGGGTGGGAGATATTAATTATACAGTATAGCCATTTTCACACACCTCTGTATGACCACTGATCCGTACATCTGAGTTAAGGCAGCCTTATGGCACAAGAGGGGAGGAGAGACGGGAAGCTTACTCCCCTCTTTCATGCGGAATTTAAGACCCCTGCATGTACGGAAAACACATGAGGGTCTGGTTCAGGTCCTTAGATATGTTTTTATTCTGCCTTTCGTAATATCTGGACTGTATTTTGCACTCTATGATTTGCCTACTTTGAGTAAACAACTTGCAGTATTTTGCAGCAAATGATATAACAGGGAAGAGGTGCCTAAACGCTTAATACCTCTACCCCTACCCAATTTTAGTGATTACACATTTGGAATTGGTGACACTAAAAAACCCTACCCTGACTAATTTTGGTGTGACAGATGGCACAGACGTTTTCAGGAATGGGAGAACAACATTCCTCACATAAGAGGTGGTTTTGGTGTCTATGCCCAGGCATGGCAATGCCATTTGTCTCAGCATGTGCCTTTCTTGGATAAAATCAATAATATCATCCTCATGGCTTTGTTCAGAAGCAAAAAAATTTAATTTCATCGTATTATCATCACTGGTACAGCCTAAATTTCCACCATTGACCCTGTGATATGTAACCAATTTACATATGTGTAACCTCATTTATTAAAGCAACAGCATCATCCTCAATATTTCTCATCATTACATGTGCACATTTTGAGGAAATTAAATTGCTCTATTATTAGACTCATGATTTAGTGAATGCACAATTTCCACCCTGTTGTGGCAATTCTGTCAACATTACTGTTTAGAGAATGAGGAACCAGTGCATGGAGCCTAATTAACGGACAGGTTTTCACCAGAGCCACTGTGGGTGGAGATGGATTTGGCTGCAGGCCAGCAGCATGTTGCAGTACCCAATGTCTACTCTCAATGTGTTACAATCAATCCCTGTTATGACCTGTCTCCTCCACTAGAAGCCTCCTGTGTACCCTCTCCAGCTTCTTTGCAGTTCTGGATTCCACCATAGGGGCTGCTGTTATTTTAGTCACTTACAGGCATGTCCATAAATATTGGGACAGCAACACAATTCTCATATTTTGGGCTCTATACACCACCACAATGGATTTGAAATGAAACAAACAAGATGTGGTTTAACTGCAGACTTTCAGCTTTAATTTGAGGGTATTTACATCCAAATCAGGTGAAATGCATGCTCAATCGGATTCAGGTCGGGTGATTGACTTGGCCATTGCATAACATTCCACTTTTTAGCCTTAAAAAACTCTTTCTTTGCTTTTGCAGTATGCCTCGGGTCATTGTCCATCTGCACTGTGAAGCGCCGGCCAATGAGTTCTGAAGCATTTGACTGAATATGAAAAGATAATATTGCCCGAAACACTTCATCCTGCTGCTTTTGTCAGCAGTCACATCATCAATAAATACAAGAGAACCTGTTCCATTGGCAGACATACATGCCCACGCCATGACACTACCACCAATATGCTTCAATGATGAGGTGGTATATTTTGGATCATGAACAGTTCCTTTCCTTCTCCATACTCTTCTCTTCCCATCACTCTGGTACAAGTTGATCTTTGTCTCATCTGTCCATAGGATGTTGTTCCAGAACTGTGATGGCTTTTTTAGATGTTGTTTGGCAAACTCTAATCTGGTCTTCCTGTTTTTGTGGCTCACCAATGGTTTACATCTTGTGGTGAACCCTCTATATTCACTCTTGTGAAGTCTTCTCTTGATTGTTGACTTTGACACATATACACCTATCTCCTGGAGAGTGTTCTTGAATTGGCCAACTGTTGTGAAGGGATTTTTCTTCACCAGGGAAAAAATTCTTCTGTCAACCACCACAGTTGTTTTCTGGGTCTTTTGGTGTTGCTGAGCTCTCCGGTGCGTTCTTTCTTTTTAAGAATGTTCCAAACAGGGCCGTCTTAATGACTGGGCAGTTTGGGCTAGTTCCCAAGGGCCCAACACACCAAGGGGCCCTTTATCCTTTTACATACTGAAAGAAAAAAAATGTAAGTAAAAATAAAACATTTAGGGTAGTGAGCTGCTGCCGCACAGTGTATGTTAGGATCCGCGCTCAGACTGTCTCCTCTAAGTAACGGAAATGCTGATGCAGCTGGGTGTCTTACAGAGAGACAGTGATTGTGCGGATCATAACATACACAGAGCAGTTGGCAGTGTGCTGGCTGCTCTGTGTATGTTACACTCGGCACACTCACTGTCTTTCTGCAAGACACCATCTCCAGCCGCATTTCTGTTACCAATGGAGGAGACAGTCTCAGAGCACTAATCCTAATATACACTGTATGTTAGGATCGGAGCTCTGATAGTGTCTCCTTCATTGTAACAGAAGTGCTGCATTGCAGCTGGTGTCTTACCTACACCTCCTTCCTTCACTGAGCTGACAGCTCAGTGACGATTCCCCCCCTTCCCCTCCTACCCTCACTTGCAGACAGCCCAGCAGAGAGTCTCCTTCCCCCTCTGTCCCTCACAGTGCCCAGCACACATTTCCCTCCCCCTCCTTCCCTCACAGTGCCCAGCAAACATCCCCCCCCCCTCCTTCCC
>WWET01001718.1:0-15059 GCA_011038615.1 Limnodynastes dumerilii | reverse complement strand
TCATTGGTTATTGAAAATGTGCCGGCAGATGGTGTTTTGCAGGAAGACAGTGAGTGTGCCGAATGTAATCCTTCCTTCACGGAGCTGACAGCTCAGTGACGATTCCCCCCTCCCCTTCCTTCCCTCACATGCAGTCAGCCCAGCAGAGAGTCTCCCTCCCCCTCCCCCTCTGTCCCTCACAGTGCCCAGCAGAGTCTCCTTCCCCCTCCGTCCCTCACAGTGCCCAGCAAAGATTTCCCTCCCCTTCCTTCCCTCACAGTGCCCAGCAAAGATTTCCCTCCCCCTCGCATCTCTCACAATGACTGAAGACAGCAGAAGAGCGGGAGATTTGTGAATGAGGTAATCTTTATCTTATCTTTATTTTAATTGTTTTCTGTGTATGTGTGGGGTGGTGTGTGTAAAAGTATGTATGTATGTATGTATGTATGTATGTATGTGCTGTATATGAATATATTTATATTATCTATCTATCTATCTATCTATCTATCTATCTATACTTTTAAATGTTTCCTACTCACGTGAATACTGTAATATATGACAAAAGGGGGGGGGGGATGCCCAAAACCCTAGCACCAGTCATTTTATGTCCCTAGTGGGCCCAACATATACATGTGGGCTATATTAAGATTTAGGAATGACACTATATATAGTGTGCCATTCCCAGACCCTAATATACACCATATATATTATACTATATGCTATTTTAGACCACTATTATATCCAATATAATGTACTTTATATAGTGTGTCTTCTCTAGAACCATATATTAGGGGTCTCAGGATGGCACATTATACAAAGTACATATTGGGTATATTAGGGGTAAGGAAATAGCACATACTATAATATTTAAAGGGTAATTTTGGGGTCTTGATATGGCACACTATGCACTGTATACACTAATATAACTTGTAAATATTATATGTACCGTTATCAAAGCCATAATCTACCCAGTATATTTTTTATATAGTGCACCCCCTCTCTAGCACTAATTTACTCCACATGTATTACACATGTATTCATTTGGAAACCCTCCTTTAAAAATCCTGCGTTTGCCACTGCTTTAGCCCTGTCCAACCCTAAAGCTTTTCCATCCTCCGCTGCAGCCCATGCACAATGACATTTTCTGAGTGTAGTTCTGCGTGGGCTGTAGCAGAGGCTGAAAATACCTTTTGCAGATGAACCGGGACTGGCTGCCAGCGTGACCGCAGCGCAGCCCAGCATACTCTGTACTGCTGGGCTGCTCCTTCCCCTGTTGCCTAGCGGACTGAGTGGCGTGCCCGTAGCATGAGCGCTCACTGCACAGAGGGCACGCCGCGGGGGACAAAGAAGCCATGGAGGACAACAAGGTAAGAGGATTTTTTTAACAGGCTGGCTGAGAAGGGAAAAAAGGAAGAAGGGGCAGCACATGGCCAGAGGGGGCAGGGCAGGGGCATCACAGGGTCACAGAGTCTGGAGGAGGTGGCAGGCAGCAGGCTGGCAGCAGATGCTCAGAGGGGGTAGGACCATCAAAAAATAGGGGCACTGGCACAGCCTGGAGGAGTTGGCAGGCTGGCAGCAGATGCTCAAAGGGGGGGTAGGGCCATCAAACAATAGAGGCACTGGAACAGCCTGGAGGAGGTGGCAGCAGATGGTTAGAGGGGGCAGGGGTATCAAACAATAGGGGCACTGGAACAGCCTGGAGGAGGTGTCAGGCTGGCAGCAGATTGTCAGAGGGGGGTAGGGGCATCAAACAATAGGGGCACAGCCTGGAGGAGGTGGCAGCAGATGGTCAGAGGGGGGCAGGGGTATCAAAAAAAATAGGGGCACTGGCAATTTTCTAAAGTTTTGGTTACATTTTTATTCCAGGGAATGGATGGGTAGGGGCCCCTGTGCATTACTTTGCCCAGGGCCTACAATTCTGTTAAGACGGCCCTGGTTCCAAACAATTGATTTGGCCACACCTAATGCTTTTTGCTATCTCTCTGATGGGATTTTGCAGCCTAATGATGGCTTGCTTCACTGATAGTGACAGCTCTTTGGATCTCATATTGAGAGTCGACAGCAAGAGATTCCAAATGCAAATGCCACACCTAGAATCAACTCCAGACCTTTTACCTGCTTAATTGATGATAAAATAACGAGGGAATAGCCCACACCTGTCCATGAAATAGCTTTTGAGTTGATTGTCCTATTACTTTTGGTCCCTTAAAAAGTGGGAGGCACATATAGAAACTGTTGTAATTCCTACACCGCTCAACTGATTTGGATGTAAATACTCTCAAATTAAAGCTGAAAGTCGGCAGTTAAAGCACATCTTGTTTGTTTCATTTCAAATCTATTGTGGTGGTGTATAGAGCCCAAAATATTGAGAATTGTGTGGGCCTGATCCAGACCTACGCTAGTGTGCTTAGCGTCTTATCGCCGAACATACCACCTATGCACGGCAATAGGTACTCCCCTTGCTCATGCTAGTTTACCATCCATACGCTCGTCAAACCCTGCCCTAACTTTTGTGTTCGTTCCCACGGCCGTCCGTACGTTCATTGCGTATAAACGACACTTAGCACGCCCATACTGTACAAATTAAATGGCTCCCCCCGCCTACACTCCTTAACTCCAGCGTCCGTAATAACTTCGTACTGTAAACACGCCCCATCGTCGGAAAAAACGCAAACAATATGGACGCCAGAATCGCCGCTACGAAATGGTCTTTGGTACGATCGGAAGTTGTCACTATGCGCATGCGCAGTGCATTTTTACTGCAGTTTTTACACTTACGATCAGCGTTAGCTCGCATGTGAGCGTAGGTCTGGATCAGGCCCAATGTCCCAATATTTATGGACCTGACTGTATATATGTATATATATATTTAGTGGTATAGCGCTCTTGTCTGTATTTATATTGTTTTTTCTATAGAGCTAGGTTCTCTATCTAGTAGCAGCTGTACCACTAGAATTATTATAAGTGGGTATTGATTGGCGCCATATTGGCTATTGCTATTCTTTTTTGTATGTCTATTACACACCAAGGTGAAAAGGGGGCTCCAAGGGGAGGGCTAAATTCTTTCCTCCCCCAACAAAAAAAGTTGTGACGCCCATTGGCTAATTGCTAAGGTATAATGGTTTCGCTAAGGAATCTTCTTCACAACTTGTAGTAATTGTAACTGAACATGACAAGCAACAGGCAAACAGGCAGTGGTGGATTATCCTCCCTCTATTTGATAGACTCCATTTTTTAGAAGTAAGCATGAGAGCATGTAGAATAAGCAATAACTATGGACCGGATCCATACCCCAGCACCACAGACAAATGCTGAGTGCTAGATTGCGCGGATTGCCTGACCTCCGTGCGTGCAGTTCTACATATCCCATTTTCTTTGGGATGAAAAGTATAAAGTGCTTTCATGCCATAGACAATAGGATGGAATAAAAAGGTGCATAATAATATTTCTGATTTTTTATGTATGTATTAACAGGGGCAGGCTCTCCCTAAATATTAGGAGGACTCCCTGAAGAGTGACGAATCTCCCTGTGTTTGGCAATCTCCCTGATGCTGATTCTGTTGCAGAAGTCGTTGCTGTATATAATCAAAGATTGGTAATTACCTCAGACAACATGACTTCTGTCATCGAAACAAAAATGAAAATTACACTTTGCACTGTTAATCAGCTGCTGGATCCCATCTGTTTAGCTTTTCTGTATAGATGAAGAAGTCAGCGGATCTCCTATTCTCAGTCATCACAACAAGCTATTCCAGGCTTGCTTCGGATTGGAATGATCCCGGCAGCTTCGTTCATATAATTAACTAAAACTTACCTACCCTTCTAAGTCCCGCAATGATCTCTGGGCTCATCGCAGGACTTGTCATTCATACTTCATAGGAATGAAGTTCTGCTCATGCGCAGAGACTCCATTGAAGGACTCTAAAATCTCCCGGACAGGTACGTTTTTTCATTATTATTTTTTTACAATTATTCATATTTTTAAATGATTTATTTGTTTTTATGTTAAAAATTAAATAAAATTTCTACATATATGTGTATTCCAGAGGTGTCCCCATACATGCCCCCCTTTTTCTCTCATTAATAACAGCTATTAGGGGGAGGAAAAGAGGAGTAAATGGGGACATCGCTGGAATACTTACCCCTAACACCAGCCTGAGCTGGCAAAGAGTAGAAAAATGTTCTTAGTAAATAGACCCTAACAAATACTGAAAGTATTTATTCACTGACAATTTAACAATAATAAACACAGATGCTTCGATTTTTACATATTTTACATATTTTTACATATTTATATATATATAATATATTACATATTTTTACTTATTTAGTTCATCTAGCCTTTTGCCATGGCACATGCCATGGACCATTTAAGTTGCTCTTCTTTGCACAGTCTCTAAAGTGTTTGTCTTTCTGGAGATATGGCCTCCAGAACTATACACAGTATTATAGGTGAGGTCGTGCAAACAATCTATAAAGGGGCATCACTACTTCTCTCTTTCTGCTACTAATTCCTCTCCCAATGCAACCAAGCATCTGACTTGCCTTTCTCATTGCTTTGTTACATTTCTTGGTTACTTTTAAGTCACGTGAAATAATGACTCCTAGATCCCTTACTTCCTTTGTAGTTTATAATGTAGTGCCATTAATGATATATTGAGCTTTTGGATATTTGTGCCTCAGGTGCATAAAGCATTTTTTTACATTAAACTGGTGTTGCCACACTTCTGACCATTCCTCCATATCATCCCTCATTTTGTGTACCCCTCCTTGCATGTCTACCTTGTTACATATCTTTGTGTCATCTGCAAAAAGGCATATTCGATACCACAGGCAATATCACTTATTAAGTTATTAAATAGCACTGGTTCAATTACAGAACCCTGGGGTACTCCAGTGGTTACATTACCATCTCCAGAAGGAATTCCATACAACAACCCTCTGTTGTCTATCTTGTAACCAAGATTGTATCCATGCAACTATCTTGAAGTCCAATCCCAAAGTTTCCAGCTTATTTAACAGTCTGCAATGTGGCACAGTGTCAAAAGCCTTAATAAAATCTAGATAAGCTATGTCTACAGTTCCCCCTTTATCTAATACTTTACTGACCCAGTCAATAATTCAATAAGATTTGTTTGACATGATCTTCCCCCAGTGAATCCATGCTGCTTGGGATCCTGTAAGTTACTGGATTTAAGATACTGTACAATTTGTTCCATTAACAGTGTTTCCATTAATTTCCCTACTACTGATGTTAGACTCACTGGTTGGTAGTTTGCCGCTTCTTCCCTACTGCCACTTTTATGCAGAGGGACTACATTTGCTATTTTCCAGTCCTCTGGAATCACCCCATGTATCCCATCTGGCCCCATTGATTTATCCACTTTCAGCTTTGAAAGTTCTTTTAATACCTGCTCCTCCGTAAAAGCAGTAGTAATAGCCTCTTTTGTATTATTAGTCTTCCCATTTAAAAGTGGTCCCTTCCCCTCTCTTTCTTTTATCAATATTGAACAGAAATACTAATTAATATTATCTGCCACAGCCCTTACACCCTCAACGAGACTCCCACTCTCAGTTTCGATTGATTTGAAGTGTGAATAAATTGGATTTCATTTTGATTCATCACTTTTATGTTTCTTTCTCTTTACATGTGATCCTATGGAGCATTATGGAGGAATACTATTTTAACAGACTATATATAGGCACCTGCCAACACTTTTAATTTGTATAATTTAGATTGTCATAGCACTGTTAAAGGATTATCTGTTTATTATCATTCGCACAGTGCCCACCATACCATCACTCACACAGTGCCCACCATACCATCACTCACACAGTGCCCACCATACCATCACTCACACTGCCCACCATACTATCACTCACACTGCCCACCATACTATCACTCACACAGTGCCCACCATTATGGGTGTAAGCTCTAGATCAGCCCCAAAACATACTTCCACCACTAGAAAAGTAAGCAGAGCTTTGCTGGACTAGTAGTTTTATGTAAGTTGTGCATTCTAGAGTCTATATTGTCAGTAATGTAATGGAATTCTATAAATCTTCTATTATGAAAATTTGTGGTATTAAATCTGGGAAACATTTGACAATTTTTTTTTCTAGAAGTATAAAATATAATTAGAATTTAATGAGGATACTAAATATTATCTGTGATGCGCCTCAAGCTTCAGTGGGGCCCCCCAGAAATCCACCTGTACTTTTTAAACTGTTCTCCACTGACAGCCTGTGTCAGTGGAGAACAGCTTCAGCTATGAGTCATCGCACATTCTGGGAGAAATCTCCAGCTCGGCAACAGACGATGACTCATACACACACTGCTAGAGGAACTTCCTCTCCTCACAGTGCGTCATGTGATCTCCCTGGCTGCCGGGCTGTGGAGACATCCTCCTGCATCTCTGGACTGCTGAGACTGGACTCTAAGGTAAGGTAATGCTGGATAGCTTTATGTAACAGCTGCAGCAGCTCATACAGGAATTTCCTGTACACAAATGAAGGAGGAAAAGCACCGTGGAGGAGGAAGGAAAGAAAGACACAAAGGTAAGTATAAAGGGGAGAGCCTGGAGAAACATGATGAGAGATACTGAGGGGAGCTGGAGGCACATGATGGGTGATATTGAGGAAGGCTGGAAGAACATGATGGGGAATATTAAGGGAGCTGGAGGCACATGATGGGAGATACTGAGGGGGTTGGAGGTTCATAATGGAGAATACTTAGAGGGCCTTGAGGCACATGATAGGGAATACTAAGGGGGACTGGAGGCACATGATGGGGACTACTGAGGGGGGCTGGAGGGCATGATGGGGAACACTGATGGGGGCTGAAGAAACATGATGAAGAATACTGAGGGGGGCTGGAGAAACATGATGGAGAATACTGAGCAGAGCTGGACAAATATGATGGGAGATACTGAGGGGGGGCTGGAGGAACATGATGGGAGATACTGAGGAAATATAAGCACCATGGAGGAGGAAGGAAAGCGGGACACAAAGGTAAGTAAAAATGGGAGAGACTGGAGAGACATGGTAGGGAATACTAAGGGGGGCTGGAGGCATATGATGGAGAATACTGAGGGGGCTGGAGTCACATAATGGGAGATACTGAGGGGGGCTGGAATCACATGAGGGGAGATACTGAGGGGGACTGGAGAAACATGATGGGGAATAATGAGGGGGACTGGAGGCACATGATGGGGAATACTGAGGGGGGCTTGAGAGACATGATAGGGAATACTGAGGGGGGCTGGAGGCACATAATGGGGAATACTGAGGTGGCTGGAGAAACAAAATGGGGAATATTAAGGGGGCTGGAGGGACATAATGGGAGATACTGGGGAGGGATGGAGGCACATGATGGGAGATACTGAGGGGGGCTGAAGGCACATAATGGGGAATATTGAGGGGGGCTGGAGGCACATAATGAGAGATACTGGGGAGGGCTGGAAGCACATGATGGGGAATACTGAGGTAGGGATGGAGGCACATGATGGGAGATGCTGAGGAGGGCTAAAGGTACATAATGGAGAATACTGATGGGGACTGGAGGTACATAATGGGGAATACTGAGGGGGGGCTGGAGAGACATGATGGGAATACTGGGGGACTAGAGACACATGATGGGGATACTGGAGGAGCTTCAGAGGCATGATGGGGATACTGGGGGCTGCAGAGATGTGATGGAGATACTGGGAGACTTGAGACACATGATGGGGATACTGGGGGGGCTTCAGAGACATGATTGGGATACCGATGTGCTGCAGAGACATGATGGAAAAATTGGGGGGGGAAGGGACAGAGACATGATGGGAGTACAGAGACATGATGGGAGAGGCGTGAGACACCTGATGGGTATACTGGGGGCTTCAGAGACATGATGTGGATACTGGGGAGGCTACAGAGATATGATGGGGGAATACTGGAAGGCTGGAGACACATGAAGAAGAATATTGGGAGACTGGAGACACATAAGGGGGAGTACATGCAAGGGGGAGAGATTGGATGAATATATATTGTACACGCACACACAAAAAGTGGATAACCAAGTGCTTACAAGGCTGTGCTTCTATTGTATTATGGTTACAAATGTTTTCTGTTTTTGAGGCCTTATTTAACTGCATTGTGGTTACAAGAATGTTGAATAATAAATTCAGCATTCTTGTAACCACAATGCAGTACAGTGGTCGGAAGGATGCAATCTGTATTGCATGGCAGCCTATATAGTTTATCGGTCACTAGGATAATGGGGTAGATCCAGAACTACATTTGCCGTACGTTTACTCGTGTAGCGTATTTTCGCGTGCGTACCTTCTATACACTCCCCTAGGCACACCCCTTGAATGTACGTATTTTGTCAAGATACGCTTTTCAAACCCTACCTTAACTTTTGCCAATGTAACCGCAGTGATCCGCACATGTACGTATGGGCAACACGTATTTATGCAGCTAAGCACGCCCATACTGTACACTTTAAATACAAACCCCCGCCTACTTAACGTATTTCAGACATATTTTGGACTCACGTAAAATTGGCACGCCCACACGTAAGTATTTACATGACACATACGTGAATGGCCCATATGTTTACAATTACGCTACGTTAATGAGCGTATTTTCTATGGTGCGCATGCGCAGTACTTACCAAAAGGCGATTTTATGTCTCCGCCACACGTAAATTCACTCACAAGTGTTATTCTGGATCTGGCTCAATGTCTGTAAGGTATGTGTCCCTAATATATATAGTTTGTATTGTGTTGCAGTTTTTAGGATGAAATGGGAATTGTATAAGGGAGACTAGGATGCTGCCTGTATTGTATAGTAGTGGCTATGATTTGCTTTCTTTTATTGTGGTTACAGGATTGTGTTTTATGATGCTTCCTGATTCACAGTTAATAAAATGCTACTTTTTAGGTGTGTATACTTAGGAAAGGATTTAATGCGCATGCGTAGTAACTTCTTATACACAATCTATGTTGAACTTAGGAACAGGACTGCTGTGAATCACCACTATGAACCTATTGCTGCAAAGTTCGTAGTAACTTAAGAAGGAATGGATGTGCCAGGAAAACTTAAGAACGTACATAAGAAGATTGGGTGGAGGGAGGCAGTTAAATAATTGCATCTAGCCGTGAATAGCCAGAAACATTCTTATAGATAGAAGAGTGAAAAAAAACAAAGCTGTGAGTGAACATATTGTTATATCTATTTAAGATATATATAATTTTTTTTTTCACCTTTTGAAGAGGCATGGGGGGGGGGGTGCATAGGCATGAGTGTACCGCGCCCCCAGATTTCTGTTGCCGGGCCTGTTCGCCAAAATAAAATCCAGAAACAATTTTTAATGTATGAAATAAAGACACAAACTGCATACAGTCTCTAGTGTAGATCTGGGTGTTTTTGTGTAAATTCTGTGTGTATATGGCAAAGTGTGTGTGCATCTTTTTGTGGGACTTTTTCTATGCATTTAATAGGGTTTAAAACTTTTTTTAATAATATATTATACATTTGTATCTGGCTTTTACCCTCTTTCCTCACAAAGTGCCCGATCCAGCCCTACGGATGACAAGGGAATTACGTACAGCACGTATGTAATTTCCCTGTCTAGAAGGTTGTGCATGCGCACAACCTTCTTACGATGCTGTAAGAGTCCATGCACGCAATGTCTGTTATGTATGCTGGCACTTACAAGAAAGGGGCTGTTCCCCACATTACGAATGTCGTACCTCCACCATGAAGGTGGAGCTAGACATGGAAATGAGGGGACAGGGCGGGGGAAGCTGCATACGTGATCGCAAAACTTAAGGAAGGAATCTGGACTCAGGGTCGGAATGGCCTAGTGGGGAACTGGGAAGAATCCCCGGTGGGCCCCAGTGCCTGTAAGCTGTACTCCTTTTTGCAAGGGGATGGAGCCTTCTAATAGAAGCCTATCTAGCCCTCTTCCCTGCCACGCTGGCGTCACAATTCTGCAGAGCGCACAGCGGAGGAGACATCCTGCTTGAGGCAAGACATCAAAGGTAAGGTTATGGAGATAAGAAGGTAGTTGGGGAATGTGGATTTAATGAACATGAAGGGGACACACATAAAGAGGCATCAGTAAGGCTGAATGGACACAAAGAGGGGCAATATTGTTTGCTGGACACAGAAGAAAGGGGCAATAAGGCTGCTTGGTTACAAAGAGGGAAAATAAGACTTGTTGGACACAGAAGAAAGGGGCAATAAGGCTGACTGGATAAAAATTAAGAGGGGGGAAATTAGGCTGGCTGAACACAGAAGGAAGGGGCAGTAAGGCTGAATGGACACAGAAGGAGGGGGCAATAAAGCTGGCTGGACACAGAAAGTGGGGCAATAAGGCTGGCTGGACACAGAAGGTGGGGCAATAAGGCTGGCTGGACACAGAAGGAAGGGGCAATAAGGCTGGTTAGACAAACAAAAAAAGGGACAAATAAGGCTGACTGGACACAAATAAAGAGGGGGCAATAATACTGAATGGACACAAAGAGGGGGCAATAAGACTGGTTGAACACACAGAAGGAAGGGGCAATAAGGCTGGTTGGATACACAGAAGGAGCGGGTATAAAGCTGACTGGACACAAAGAGGGATCAATAAATCTGAATGAACACACACAAAGAAGGGGCAGAATGGCTTTCTGGACACACAAGTTAGGGGCAATAAGGCTTATTGAACACAAAAGGAAGGGGCAGAAAGGCTGACTGTGGAGGCACACGGGCCCAGATTTACTAAGCTTTCACTTTCTTATTGCATACTAGAGAATGTCAGCTACAATCTGATTGGTTGCTGTGGGCAACATCTCCACTTTTCCAAACCCACAGCGTAGTAAATCTGGCCCTATAAAACAGATATATAAGTCAGTGCTGGATGAGACTACATATCCCAGAGGCCTCAGTGGTTAAGAGAAAGTGACAGTTACAGTTGGGGAAGTAGAAATAACAGTTTTTCTGGGTGAGAGTTCTGTGAGAGTTCTGGGTGATGGGTAGAGGAGACAGACTTATGTGTGAGGAGGAGAACCATATGGAGGCTAATCTGTGAGAAGCCAGATATATGATATTAAGATTTCATTTATTAAAATTTTTATTTATAGGAATGCTATATTGGAGATTGAATTTTGAGAAAAGCATCTATACGATAAGAGAATATGTTTAGAAACAGCGTTTGAGGGGAGAGACATCATCTTCTGGAGGAAACCCTCTGCATAACAAACTGTGAGAAAAGCTGTATTTATATCATCAAACCTGAGGCTATCCTTTTATGAGATGAGTGAGAGACACAGACACCTGTATCAAGAAATTCAGAGACTGTGATGTAGACTTATACATTGTGTCAGATAAAAAGGAGTGAAGCCCCATAGGGCAGAACGATGATAAAAGGCAGGCTGGGGACTCATCCATGCAGCAGGTAAGTAAGGGGTTAATAATGGGGGGTGAGTGGTTAGGATAGGGGAGGAACTTAGTGAGGTAGTATTTTATTGTTGGGGATTGGGGGGTTAGGAAAAAGGGGGGTGGTTAGGTTTGGTTTTATAAGAGGATGTAGGGGAGGGGCTAGGTGTCTTTTCCTGCGGATTTTCGGGGAGCTAAGTATCACACAGCTAATTGTTAAATATTACTGTCTCTGTCTGCTTATCTTTTCCTTCTATCCTTTCCTCTGTACCTTCTATATCCTTGCTTGTTCCCTCTTAGTTCTGTCTGTCCTTTGCTGCCCGTTGTTCATCTCTGTTAGGGAGTTGAACGATGTGTGGGGGTGCCTGGGTCCGGTATTCAGCCTCTCCCCGCGGTGCGCATAGCACGGATGGCAGCGCGACGTCCAGCGAGGCAGCGGGCGGCCCCCCTTCGCTTTCGCGAGGGGACCGCAGCGACAGTGGCACCAGGCACTTCCGGGTCGCGCAGGAAGTCTCGCGATAGCGGGGGCGAGACTTCCGGCGCCACAGTACAGCAGGGGGAGAGCGCTGGGCCTGGGACAGCGGTGACAGGCGCTGGAGCTGGCACGTGCAATAAGGCCAGGCA
Source organism: Limnodynastes dumerilii (assembly GCA_011038615.1). NCBI lineage: Eukaryota > Metazoa > Chordata > Amphibia > Anura > Limnodynastidae > Limnodynastes > Limnodynastes dumerilii. The sequence goes on along the minus strand of WWET01001718.1, from coordinate 3,047 downwards.
GGCAGCAGAGGGGGGCAGGAACACTGCCAATAAGGTAAGTGTGCAGCGTGTGGAGAAAGGGGCAGGCAGGGGCTTTGAAGGTGGACAGAGGGAGGCAGGGACAGCTGTAGGAGCAGGGAGAGAGTCTGTGGCAGGCAGCTTAAGCCTGTCACATGTGTCTGAATCAGATAGGGGGTCAGTGCAGGGCAATACTGAACTGCAAGGGTCTCTTCATTTATCCCTCTCTCCTTCTCTCTCCAATGTGTCTTCAGCTTCAGCAATGCAGAGAGTTCTGGTGCAAGGGGATGCAGGGCTGGGGTCACCACAGGCCTTATCTGGTGCTCGGGGCTCCGTAGCAGGGATTCAGCCTTTACTGGGTGGCGTCCAGCAAAATTTGGTTGGGGGAAACCTGGGGGTGCAGGGGTTTGTTCCGGTTTTCCCTGGGTCACACCAATTGCTGCAACAGGTTAACCAGCCCCTTAATGCGAATCTGCCCGTTTATTCCGGGAGGCAGCAAATGCTCCCCGGGGTTGCGCAATCACTCCCTCTAGGATGGCCAGGGTTCACAGGCATTGGGGGTCTGGGCCCGCATTGGTTGTACCCCCCTAACCTGTCTCAGTTGCCCGCGTGGCAGATGGGCGCCGTAAATTACCCTGTCGCAGCGCAACTCCCTTTGGGGCAGGTAATTGGAACCCCGCCCCTGGGCCCCTTAGGATACACTCCCCTCCTCCCGCAACAGGTGCAGCAGGATTCAGGTGCAAGTACAGTTGCACCCGTGGTTTGCCCTTCCCAAAACAAGGCCCCGCAAAATAAGGGGAAGGGAAAACGGCCGGCAAAATCTGGCCAAGCTTCTAACGTGCCTTCTTTTCCAGGTGTCACTGAACCCGTACAGGCAATGGCGACCGATTCGGCGCAACCGGTGGAGGAGATTCCAGGCACTTCCGGTCAGCAGCAGGGAGCTCAGTCCCAGGGTGATCTCTTCGCGGCCGGTGAGTCCAATGTCACGGGCGAGGGGGATGAATCGGGTTCAGTGTCGGATAGTTTGTCTTCGGTGGGGTCTTCCGATTCACCAATTAAATCCAGCAAGGTAATGAAATTGCTGAGGAAATCCCTTGGATGGAAGGCTCCGCCGAAGAAGGGTGCTAAGGATGACTGGGCACAGCAGAGGGCTAAGGCGAGGGCTTCCTCAATGGTTTGCCCGAACACTTTTATATTATGGGACATTAGGCCGTCAATTAGGGACAGAATAAAAAAGGGCAAGTTCGTGGACATGTTTGCGCTTTCTGACACCACGAAAAAAGATTTAGCAGCGGCCATGGCAAAGGGGGGTATAGGCGAAGAAGCCTATAGGTGCTTTAGCAATTGGCAAAAGGGTTTCTGCACTTTTGCCGCTTGCTATTTGGAGTCAAGGCAGGACGAATCGCGGGTCATCTGGTGCTATGCACATTTGATCCAGGAGTTTCAAGAGTCCTTTAAGGGTACAGCATGGAGGGATTACGACGAAGGGTTCCGTAAGAAACACGAGGGCTCCGGATCCATTGATTTTGCAATCAAGGATCTGGAGGTTTGGTCCAAAGTGGCCAATATAATTCAGGTGCCTTCTGGAGCCCAGTCCTTTCGTCCCCCTCATAGTCAACAAAAAGCTGCGACCCCGTTCTCAGGGCAAAAAAGATGTTTTGCCTTCAACAAAACGCGTTGCACGCGAGGGGCGGCCTGTAGATATTTGCATACCTGCGCAAAATGTGGAGCAGGGCACCCCGCGAGAGTTTGTAACGCGCAGGCGACAGGAAGGGGAAGAGGGCAGCAGGGCCTGATGGGTGCTGGGCAGGGCCAACTCCCCCGTTAGGATAGAGGCGCTAACGACTTGGCTAGACGTATACCCCTTAAGGGATGACGCCGAACTGTTAAGGCGTGGCATTACCGTTGGTTTTAATCTTCCCATTAGTGATTTTACTAGTTCTGGTTCCCCGGCCAATTTGAGGTCAGCGCGTCAATGGCCAGAGATATTAGAGCAAAAGGTTTATGAGGAAGTCGCTAAGGGCAGGATAGCGGGTCCCTTTGATTTTCCCCCCATTCCTGATTTGGTAATATCTCCTGTCGGGGTGGTACCTAAGAAGGTTCCGGGTAAGTTTAGGTTGATTCAGCACCTATCTTACCCGGAAGGAGGATCAGTAAACGATGCCATTGATCCTGCTCAATGCAGTGTGACGTATCAATCTTTTGAAGAGGCCATGGTAATGGTGCGCGCATGTGGTCAAGGGGCGCTGTTGGCAAAGCTCGATATCGAATCGGCTTTCCGATTGTTGCCCCTCCATCCGGATTCATTTAAGTTCATGGGTTTCCGGCTCCCGCAAGGGTATTTTGTAGATTGTTGTTTGCCCATGGGCTGCGCCATTTCCTGTGCCTACTTTGAAAAATTCAGTTCATTTCTGCATTGGTGCATCCAGACTGGGGGCAAGCATTACTCAGTGGCACACTACCTCGATGATTTTCTTTTCATCGGTCCAGCGGGTTCGGATGAATGTGATCAGGCCCTGTTTTCGGCTACGTCGCTGTTCAGTCATTTCGGTGTGCCGGTCGCCAGGGATAAGACGGAGGGCCCTACATCCCGTCTTGCTTTTTTAGGCATAGAAATTGACACGGTAGCGGGTCAGTGCAGGTTGCCGCAGGAGAAGGTGGAACGTTTGTTGGGGGTCCTCTCGGACCTCCAGAACAGGCGGAAAGCCATCCTGAAAAAAGTTCAGTCTCTCCTGGGACTTTTCAACTTTGCTTGTAAGGTGATTCCCATGGGGAGAGTGTTCTGTCGGCGCCTGTAAAGAGCTACCGCGGGCGTGCGTCTCCCGCATCACTTTGTCGCGTTGTCTAAAAATATACGAGACGATATGGGGGTCTGGGTCTCCTTCCTCGGTGAGTTTAACGGTGTGCAGATTTGGCAGACTCCGGTAGCCTCTAATCAGGAGGTACAGCTGTTCACGGATGCTGCTGGTTCCGTTGGTTTCGGAGCATTTTTTCAGGGTCAGTGGTGTGCTGAGCGTTGGACCCCATCCTGGTCTGACAGTGGCCTCACG
>WWET01001717.1:321427-331427 GCA_011038615.1 Limnodynastes dumerilii | reverse complement strand
CACTCTTTCGCAAAAACCTTCAATACACCATACTAGATGTGCTGGCAGATACTGAGGGTAGATATCTCTTAATTGATGTGGAGATCTGGATATAAAATATACTCTTCTTAATATCTATGGACCTAACCAGAATCAAGCAGAATTCCTTCACACCATTATACCTATCTTGGCGAATAGGCATCTTTATTCTTTAATTGTGAGGGGGGGATTTTAATACAGTGGCAGACCCCTCTATGGATAAGTCCCCACCATCGGTAGTTTCTCCCAGGAGAACACAGTGGCGAGGCACCCAGAACACAGTTGAGGGGCATTCCTGCTTTTAGTACCACCCTCCAGCTCAGCGATCCATGGCGCCTGTTGAATCGTGATGAAAGGTCATTTACGTTTCAATCTGGAGTGCATCACTCACTGTCGCGTATTGACTATTTACTTATTGGGAACGAGTTGATGCAAAATCTAGTATCTACTAAAATAAGTGATATACTAGCGTCGGACCATGCCCCTGTCTTGATAACGTTACGCCCCCCTGCCTTACCACACACAGATCGTTTTTGGAGTTTTCCATGCTATCTATACCATTCCCCAGATTTTAAGTCTTATCTCGCAACCCAATGGCATGATTATGTAGATAATAACCTGGAGCATTGGGACAACCCTGTCTTCTCTTGTTGTCCTGTCTTGTTTTGGGAAGCTTCCAAAGCAGTAATGAGGGGCCACATTATCCGCTATGTAGTGCAGAAAAAAAAAGGCTGAGAGTACTCACTATAAATCCCTATTACACTCGGTCACAGAAGCATTTAACAGCTATAAGCTTGATCAAACAGAGGCACGGCATGGGGAGTATATTCAGGCTCATAGATTGGTGGAGGGGTTCCTAACCACTCAGGCCCCTTCTAATATGGATTTCACTCGGAATAGGTACTATAGATAGGGGAACAAGACGGGTAGACTCCTGGTGATGATTTCAAGGCCTTGGAAGAAGAAGACATTTATTACCACAATACGTGGCGGTTGTTCTCCACAGTTACTTACTTTCACCAAAGCTATAATGGACCATTTCAGTGCACATTATCAAAATCTGTATGGGCACCTACATGGGGACAGGTAGCTCCAATCATGTCTACTTAGCCGTGCGGTGTTACCAAAATTAACTACAGAATAAAATGAAAGTTTAATGGCAGAAATTACAGCAACAGAGCTTCATTTGGCTATTTCTGATTATAAGGGACCAGATGGGTTCACGGGGAATACTATAAATTATTACAAGGAGAAATTATACCAAGTCTCTTGATGTTATATGGTACAATTCTTAAGGAGCAACCACAATACTCTTCCTTCAATGTGGCTTTTACCACGTTGATCCCATAATATAATATAATAAACACTTGATTTTGGCATTTGCAATAATGTCTTTCCTACATGTGAATATATTGGCACACTTTGAATGAACGGCAAAACTGTCCTTTGTTTATCTGCACCAAGTCTTTGGCGCTTCTCTCCTTATCTCTCAAACCTGCCCAGCTGAGAACATCTAACCCCTGCCAGCACCGAGGTGAAGGTCCCCGCCAGGAGAGGCAAGTGAAGAGGTGTTCATTTTAAACAACAGCTGGTTACATCATACAGGAGTAAGGAGAGCTAAAGAACAGTACATCTACCATCACCATCAAAGCCCCTGCAAACAGAGGGATACGGACATCGTAATATCTATACACGACCCTGATATCGTTAAAAGCATTTCTAATGTGTTCAACAAGGTGGTGAGTGCATCTAAGAATCATCCAAAATTTACTTATTTTGTGTTAAACCACTGTGCTGCAACACACATATATTGCAAACTGTAAACAGACTGAATTTCATTTAACCCCTTCACTGCTGCAGGCAAACCGTGGAGAACTGCAATTTCCCGCAAATAACCTGCACAGCATATCACTTTCGTTTTGAACATCGATCTAATTGATCTAATTGAACTTTGGACTATTTTATTGTATCATTTTATAATTATGGGACAGATTTTTGTAGGCAGATGAGCGCAACATCAGGTTCCGTTATTTCTGAAATAACCCTTTTTTCTACAGCATGCCCTTGTATTGCAGGGCAAGCTGCGCTTTATGGTGCCATAAGTGGCAGCATGCCAAGGGTTAAGTGCATGCTGACACAAAATAACTCATTAAATATTCTGTCTCGATTAAAATAAATACCTAATATGCCCCACTCATCTAAAAGAAATAATTAATATGTGCCCTAAAGCATGAATAAATAAATAATATGGCCTGCACCATAACTCATCAAAGCTCTTGCCAAGATACCAATCTAAACCAAACATATGCCCCAATCCACATGAATAAAATACATATGCCCCAATCCCAATCCACATGAATAAAATACATATGCCCCAATCCACATGAATAAAATACATATGCCCCAATACAACTCAATAAAAAACACATACCCCAATACAAATGAAAAACAAACACAAGCCCCTATAGAAAAATCAATAATACACAACCCTCCATAGTAAAATCAATAGAATACAAGCGCCGATATAAAAATCAATTGAATACAAGCGCCGATATAAAAATCAATATAATAACAGCGCCGATATAAAAATCAATAGAATGCAAACGCCAATACCATTAATAAATAAAACACTTGCCACAGTAAATAAATACGGTAAATTCACAATAAATACAGTAAAGACTTGTCACAATAAATAAATACAGTAAATACTTGTCACAATAAATAAATATAGTATCCACTTGTCAAAATACATAAATACAGTATACACTTGCCCCGATCCAATATTAATTTATAACACAAGCACCAGCATGCCCATGGATGCCAGGGCATGCTGGTGCTTGGAGAACGACAAGCGCCAACATACCCTGCCATCCAGGGCCCGTTGCGCCATGTCAATGCCCCCAATATCAAATGCTAAAATCATTATGGCTGACGTTTTAATATTTTACAAAGATCCCCAAAAAAAGTAAGTCTAAAATAAAATAAAACACTTACATGCTCAGCTGCGGTCCAGTCTTGTAAGCTTTTAACCCGGGGGATGTCTTGGCAAAATAAAAAACCCTTATCAGACGCCGCTACACATGTCCTGCAAGCAGGACAGCCCGTTGCTAATTACAGTTCAACTGTCATTGAGCCATATTTATAACCTTTCCCAGCATGGGAAATATAGTGATATTTTATGTTTTGATGCCACTCTGCTCTCAAAAAGAGATTTTGAGTGTATTATGAGTGTTGAACCTCTTCTTGGGAGCAGAGAATTACTCCTTTCTACACTTTAGGTTTGTTAGTTTGTGTTTTTTCATATAATTTGTTTAGGTAATTAAAAAACTATATGGAAAAAATTGTTTGTTTTACCCTAAAACCATCCGTGCCTCCAAGAAGAGGATGAAGTCTCCGTTTGGGGGTAGGAATACTTCATATTTTTAAGCAAGTAATTTTTGTGTTTTAACTTTTATTACATTATAGTCTATTACTATGTGTTTTTTTACACCCTGCTCCCAAACGAGGTTTCAAACGTATTATTAGTGTTGAACCTCTTTTTGGGAGCAAGATATTTTCTATCTTCTATAGTTTAGGTTTATTAATTTGTGTTTTTCATACAATCTGCTTTGAAATATAATAAATGATATGTTATAAATTGTTTTTATAAACCTAAAGAAGAAGATCCAAATCCGCTGTACCTCTGGGGAGTCAGTCCCCGGTTAGAAAACGCGATTTTCGAAATTTTCTATTCATACCGCTAAATATCGAAAGTATATATTTCGAATGCGCTCGATTGCGAATATTCTCAATTGCGAAATAGCTAAGCAGAGGTACAGTGGATTTGGATCTTCTTCTTGGGGATAGGGATTATTCATATTTTTAAGCTTTAAATGTTTGTGCTTTATCTTTTAATATATTTTTATTTACTAATATGTGTTCTGATGCTACCCTGCTCCCAAAAACATGTTTTGAGTGTCTTATGAGTGTTAAACACTTTGGGTTAGGGATTTTTCTTATTTTTAAAACTAAAATTGATTAAAATATTTGTGTTTTAGGATTTTATTTTTAATTGCTGACTAATTATATATTTTTTTTTATTGCAACCAGCTTCCAAACAAAGGCCTTGAGTGTATTATGAGTGCTGCCGGTCTTCTTAGAAGCAGAGCATTTTCTTTTTTTATAGTTGATATGCTCTGTGTTATAGAGGTTACAAAAAAGGGTTATGAGTTTTCCATGTAGCTTTATATTTTTTCATGCAAAAAAATAATTATTTTAGGTTATTAAGTTAGTTTATATATGAAACTAGAAATGGATTAAATGTTTTTACTTATTTAGTTTTGCAATTTATTGAATTGTTTGACTCTATTTATATTTTTTATGCAACTTGCTCCTATAACTGGTGTTATCCTAGTGCCCTGCACATTAACAGACCCAAGGGTTCCGAAGAACCATAATGAAGGAAGCTGTGTTGTTCATTTTCTAGGTTCCGGGTGCAAGGCTTGACTAATCTGCAAGGAAACACAGAATTAATAAAGGTCTGACAACTGACGATAACCTGCAGGAGAGAACGGGGAAATGAGCACACGGGCGAGGTAATAGTCATCACTGGTCAGAGAACTGGTCAGACAATGCCCATCTTCTCCTCGTCCCCTTTTGATCCCAGGTTAATGATCTTATGCTGTTACATCCCATCTATATGCCGCAGATTAAGGCTGTCGTCAACGACTATTTTATCAATAATGCTGGTCTTGACGTTTTTAACATCACCTTATGGGATGCACAACAGTGTGTTATCTGAGAGAATCTTAATCAACTTAGCTCACTGGAGGAAACAAAAGATGGACCACTGTCCAAGATCCACATGCTGTTGTTTCCACTGAAACAAATTAGAAAATTTCACTTGATCCTAAGACCTTAGTTGAACTGCAGGAAGCTTGGATGGCCCTTAAATGAATCTTCAGCAATAAACTAAAGTATGTCACATGTAAGTGCAGTCACAAGTTCTTGCAATGAGGCAATAAGCCTTGGTAGTTCCTCACCCTTTGACAGAGAGATATATGTACACAGAGACAGAGCTATATATGTACACTATGACAGAGATGTATATATATATATATATATATACACTATGACAGAGATGTATATTTACACTATGACAGACAGAAATATGTACAGTGTGACAGAGAGGTATATGTACATTATGATAGAAATATATATGCACACTATGACAGAGATAAATATATACACTATGACAGACAGAAACATGTACAGTGTGACAGAGATGTATATATACAACATGACAGAGAGACAGTGGTCAAAGTGGTAATTAAGAAGTGACGGTATGGACATTTAGCAATAACAAAAGTGAATGGGGATTTATTGCTTTTCAATTAAATCAGTGTGAAAAGTGACGGTATGGCATATTCCAATATAGCCCCTCACTTCGAGCCCTGCAGAGGTATATGTACACTATGTTTGAGAGGTATATGTACACTATGTTTGAGAGGTATATATACACTATGACAGAGAGGTGTATGCACACTATGACAGACAGAAATATGTACACTATGACAGACAGAAATATGTACACTATGACAGAAAGGGTATTCGACACTATGACAGGAAGGTATATCTACACTATGACAGACAGAAATATGTACACTATGACAGAGAGGGTATATCGACACTATGACAGAGAGGTATATCAACACTATGACAAAGAGGTGTATGTACACTATGACAGAGATGTATATAAGGGAGACTTCCGAAATTTGAGCAGTTCTTCCGGTATGCCGGGAGCGCCTGCAAATCTCCCGCAAGGGACTTGAGGCTTGTGGTTTCCATGAAACCACAGCCTCAAGTTCTGCCCCCTGCCTGGAAACACTAGTATCCTAGTGTTGCTAGGGACAGGGAGGGACTTGATGACGCAAATTGCGTCATCTAGCCCCACCCCCATCAATATGTATTATATAGAGATGTATATGCCACTATGACATAGAGGTATATGTACACTATGATAGAGAGGGTATATATACACTATGACAGAGAGGTATATGCACACTATGACAGTCAGGGTATATTGACACTATGACAGAGAGGTCTATGTACACTACGACAGAGAGGTCTATGCACACTATGACAGAGAAGTATATATGTACACTATAACAGAGAGATCTATGTACACTATGACAAAGAGGTATATGTACACTATGACCTAGAGGAGAGACATACACACCAAATTACAAAAGAAAAATGATAACTTACCCCTCCTGCGCCATTTCTCCACATTATTCCATGCAGTAAATGGCTGTCATCCCTCTAAATGGTGGATAGCTCCAGCCCTCCAACAATCAGCATGCTGACAGTCATTCACTACCCTGATTGGTGGAGGGCTGGAGCTATACACTAATCAGGATAGTGAATGGATGTAAGCATGCTAATTGGTGGATGGCTTGAGTACTGAGTACTGAGGGCGGTTTAAGACATGATGGGAATACTGGGGAGCTGAAGGCACATGATGGGGACACTGGAGACACAAGATGGGGATAATGCGGGGCTGGAGACATGATGGGCATACTGGGGAGCTGGAGACACATGATGGGGATACTGGAGGACTGGGAAGGCATGATAGGGAATCATCCTGGGGGGCTGGAGACACATGGGAGTACTGGGAGGGGGGCTGGAGACATGATGGGAGTATTGGGAGGGGGGGCTGGAGACATGATGATAATACTGGGGTGCTGGAGACACATGATGGGAATACTTGGGAGCTGGAGATGAAGAGGAGTAGGGAGATGATGGGAAGAAGGAGGTGATGAAGAGGAATTATGAAGGGGATAGAGAAATGATAAAGAGAAAAGAAAGGAGGCGATGATGAGAACGGAGATGATGGAGCGAAGGGGGGAGATGGGAATGGTGAGATGATGAATTGACAGGGGGAAATGATAAATAGGAAAGAGGAGATGTATAGGCATAGTGTGCATTGGAGTACATAATGTGTGTGTGTAAATTATAAGGCCACGGTCATGCCCTTATATTAAGGTTAACTATAATAAACAGCATTCTGCCATTGACTTTCTGTCAGAGGGGGGGGCATGGTGTTTGAGGGGCTGTAGCTCAGAAAGCATTTTATGCATTAAGATGAAATTTTCACCAGTCTGTGGAGAATTGTCTCCTGGTGCTGCATGCCAAAATGTATAGTGAAATAATTAAAAATGAAAAAACTGGAAAAGGTTAAAGTGGAAAATGTGGCGGTTTTTTTTCTACTTCCTTTTTCAGAAAGCCATATTACATTGATTACATTAGAATATGATTGGGAAGGCAGAACTCAGAACTGCAGAGGGGGTCTTTTCACTAGCTGTTTGTTTTGTTAGGGAGCTGATATGCCAGGGGAGTGCCTTTGAGGGGTGAGATAAATGTGATGCATTATAGAGATAGGAGAGAGAGTTCAACAGCTCATAATGTTGCACATGTCAAGTAAGAGCCCTCTGTTGGGTGCACTGACACTGTCTTCACATCAGAGAAGTAAGAGAGAAGTAAGATGGCCACTTCACTCGGATTTTCCTGGTGTGCTGGAGGAGAAATCAGCTATAATAACTCCTTCTGGTGGGCTGGGGGGTGTTTTTAACTTGAGGGGGACACAAAGTGAAAACTTCAGCTTACAGTTTGCTGTAATAAAAGAGATAAAATCTCTAAATCTGTGTGTTGTGTAAGCAGGAAGCTCTTGTCTTCTAGCAATGTGATAATTTATTCACTACACTGGGGGGTGACCTAAGGGGAACTCTGACATCCAGCAGTCATGCTCCAGATGCTGGTGCCCTGATGAAAATCCCCGTTATGGGGATTGAAACATCGGACTCTCTATAAACCGCTTGTTCTCTGTGCTAACGTAACGTTTTAACGTACATTAAATTCCTATGATTATTTGAAATTGCATCAGTCTCCTGTGTGCGTCCATCCTGCAAACTTTGTCTACCCTATACCTTGGACAGCACCAAGAGCAGTTTTTTTTTATTACCTGGAGTGCCTTTCCCATTTACTGTGTATATATATATATATATATATATGGACTACATCTATGACATTAAGATTGGTTACTGATAAAAACACTTATGCTATTGTGTGGAAAATGGTTTAATGCAACTGTTTCCCCATTTTTAATAGTTTTATAATCAAACATTCCAGCATTATTGTGTTGGGAACCAAGGAGCAAGGAAACATTTATACTCCTTTCACACCAAAAACCTGGGGCAATGAACACAGCTTTTTGAAAGGGGTACCAGAAATAGTGGTTCATGTTTAACCATTTCACATTATAGTTAATAGAGTATAGTATATATGTCAGCATCATAAAACACAATCTTGTAACCACAATAAAAGAAAGCAAATCATAGTCACTACTAAACAATAAAAACAGCCTCCTAGTCTCCACTATACAATTTCCACTTCATTCTAAAACTGCCACACAATACAGACGATGGACCGGATTCACAGATCCGGTGTGAGTTTGATATGGACAGACTCACTTTATGTTCTGTGCATATTTATTTTAGGTTTGTAAAATCTTTTGTGTATGTCTGTATTTTCAATTATTTGTTACATCACTACACAGTATGGTGTTAACATTGAAGAGCTGCAGTATGTGAGTGACTATATACTGTATGTTTCTTCCTTCCATGATTGCTTTTTTTATTTTTTATTTTTTTATTATGATATATGTATTTAATTTAGTTTTACATAGTGCACTTTAAATAAGGATCTAAATTTGGAATGGTTTCTTTAGGATTTAGGTATTATAGACATAGCCATCATACCGACACAACATGGAATTCACAATGAAGAGATCCATTTTTGTACCCCTTGAGTATGCATTCCACAATTAATTAATGTGACAAAACATAAATGCTTAATAAATTTTAAGTAGTTACATCTCCTCATGGTATTCAAGCTATATAAGCAATAACAGCAGTGTGTATGTCTATGATTTCAAATCACTAAAGAACTAGGTCTTGTGCCAACCTATACAACAATGCCAGATGTCATCCTTAGAAGAGGCTCAATGCCAACAAGAGGGAAATAAGCTTAATTATGCGATTTCAGATCACCACAGCACAATAAGCTGGGTTTTTCAACCTGCCTTATTATTGGGGCCAAAAAAACCTAATTTTAAGACCAGTCGGTTTTGTTTAGAAAATCCCAGGTGGCACCTCTCACATTGCCAGGTCGGACCCAGGGAAAACCTTTCTTTTTTTTCTCGGTTCTGATTTCCAGGTCTTTATACCCAGGTCTAGACAGAGGGGACATTTCACATCACCACCAAACACCCGAGTTTGAGCTGCGACCTGGGAATTTGGCCAAAAATCTGGATTATTGGTGGTGATGTGAAAGGGTATTAGAGTCTTGCGAACTCTTGCATTCCATCTAGACATATGTAGCAAGGGTGCCCTCAACTATGCATCCTTTGCCAGGACTTGTTATGGCCACAAGGATTGAGACAGAACTCCACCCCCTCAGTGCTCTGGGGCTGGGAGGAGTCCCCAGAGAGGAAGTGAGAGCTGCAGTGTCTGGGGGAGTGGAGAGCATGTGAGCTGAGGAGCTACTGAGGAGCCAGCTTTGAGAAAAAGAGCAGAGAGAGACTTGCCCAGGCAGCACAGCATCTACTGCTGGGTTTAGTCTAAGTATGGCAGTACGTTGCAGAGACTTGATAGTGAGCCCACCCGCTCAGGGAGATTCCAGCTGGTGGAAAGCTCCATGTGAGAGGAGAGAACTACAAGCAAGATCAGGCTAGTGGGGTGCCTTGAGCTGACGCACTGAGGAGCTGCAGTTAGAGACAGTCATCAATCCAGAGGAAAGTAATTGCATCCAATCACACTGATTCACTGGTGCTGCACACTACATCTATAGTTCTACATCACCATTACACTACATCTACAGCCTGCATCACCATTACACTATATCTACAGTTCTGCATCACCATTACACTACATCTACAGTTCTGCAT
>WWET01001717.1:259533-274095 GCA_011038615.1 Limnodynastes dumerilii | reverse complement strand
ACTCATGAGAAGAGAAAGGAACCCGTCCTGGTTCCGAAACGCGTCGCTGGTCTCCTTGGAAACCCCTGCACACGTCCGTCTCCCTCTGCGCATCTGACGTCACCTTACAGCTCCCCGGGCTCGCTGCTACAGACGCTTAGGGAAGTACGGCACACGCTGCCTGGGAATTCCCCTTTTTGTGTTGTTTTCGTTTTTATTGCGGTCTTTGACCGCTACTACTATACATTGTTTTTATTTATTTATTTATTATGGGTATGATGTTTAAATAAATGTGTCGTTTTATACTTACATGCTTCTGGCTAAAACGTTGATGCTGCTGTTGCTTTGTTCTTTTTGAGGTTATACCCAGGAACGTTGTCCTCTCACCATTTGGAATCAGCGAGGGGCTGATCTACCTAACATCCCCTCGCCTTTTTGGATTTATTGACTTTAAAAACTGGGAATGGATATTTGAGTTTTGGTTTTTGTATGTTTTGTTTTTTCACCTAAGGAGATAATCCATGCGAATCAACTTTTTGTATTACTGACTGTAGATTCCTTGTGTGTTATATACGATACCCCTTTTGCCAGCCTGTTTTGGCACATGATGTATAGATGTATAGATTTCTTTGCTATATACTAGATCCACATTGACCCTCCCATGTTTTATGTCACAGCGCCTCTCAGTACCCTTTAATATTATTTTGATCCTGTCTATTTTGAGGGAGTTGTAGATCCCTCTTAGGTTTTCTGAGTAGCTGCAGTACCAGCGCTGACCGTTTCCTACCCTTCTTTTGTTTCTGTTTAATATAGGATAACATAGGATATTTGAACTGACGTGGCTTAGTGCAAATGGACATATTATTGTTATTAGAATATTGGGGAAAGTTGGTCATATTAAAATATTGGTAGTTAATCAAAATGACTATTTTATACATCCAGAGTATGTTTATGGGATCTCATTAATAGCTGCAGAAAAACTTTCACAGACTGGGTAAATTGATTTGTAATGAGTTTACTCCTAATTCTTCCACAGAACCAAAACTATAGGACATTTTAAACACTGCAGTGGTGGGTGCATCTATAAAGGTGATTAGACAGGCAATTAATCATAATATCACTCCACCAATTAGACTAAATAAAATAACAATAACTCATCATTTAAGGTAAAGCAGACACTGGGGCTGATTCAGAGTTGCACTTCCACCTTTTTTAGGTGCAAGTGTACAGCTCGGCTAAACCATTTTTCAAAGTTCATTAATTTAAAAAAATTTGCATGCAGGGTAAATACATTACTTTTACACATAGAACTAAAATACTGCATAGTATTATGTTTATTCTATAAAATAGAGTTGAGCTAAGAAACTTCACCTCCTAATTTTATTTACAATTTAAAGCTGCCTCCCCTTGCATTTCAACATGGTATTGCTCAGGTCTACACTTGCACCTAAAAAAAGGTGGAAGTGCAACTCTGAATCAGCCCCACACAGTGTGTGTGTGTGTGTGTGTGTTTGTGTGTGTGTGTGTGTCCACTGGTCTGCTATAATTGTACTTACAATATTATCTTCCCTATGTCGTTTTGCTGGCGTATACTCTGCATTATTACTTTCAGGCAGTTTATTCCTTTTGACATTTTGATTGACTCCTGCAAAGCAATATGAAATATTTAACATTTAAGCTATAAAATCATAGTGAGCATTTTAAATAACACAGTAGCATTAAAAAAAGCTGTGAAACAGGTGCTAAATAATCTATTAAAAAAAAAAACTATTACATTTCATGATAGTCAGCACTGTGTTATTTTAATGTGTAATATATCTGATGGGACCTTATAGGATGAGCAAAAAGTACCAAGTATAGTGTACATGTACACAGAAAGAGATAACATTAAAATGATTTAGGATATTGCTTATTTTAGAAGACAGGAGAAAGGTTATGAATTTGCTACAGGTTGAGGACTAGCGCCACCCTTCTGAATATAATCGCCAAATATAATTGTTTTAAGTAAACATATTAGGGGTGACTGGTCCATACCTCTGTAATTCTGGATGATGAATAATACTCCTTACAGTAACAGAATTTAGTAGACCTAAACAAGTTTCTGACCTGTGTTTTAGAGCAGTGCTCCTCAACCTTTTCTCACCCTTGGCACACCTAAGCCCTTCCCAGAATTCTGCGGCACACCAAAAGCAAAATTTACAAAAAAAAGCAGGAATTACTAAGTACATACACAGATATTACATTTAGTTGTTAATTTGTATTTAATAAATTAAAAAATAACTTATTTTTCTTATAACTAATTTAACAGCCTCCCCATTAGCCCCCATCATCTGTCTCCAGCCTCCCTAGTAGTCCCCATTCATGTGTCTGCAGCCTACCCAGCAGTGTCATTTCTAGACCCAGCAGAGCGGAGAAAAATTCTGGTGCCCCCCCAAAAAAAAAAAAAAATTTAAACAAGTAAATCATTAAATAAATTATTTTATAAAAGGTATGTTGTGTATGTGCCTAGTAATCCACTTCTGCCAGTTGCTGTGTGCGCAGCCTCCGTTTGCGCCCCATATATGTGTCCAGCCTCTTTTTGTGACCCTTATATGGATCAGCCTCCTTATGTGCCCCCTTATATAATCTGCTCTACATTATATATTATCTGCCCTACATTATATATTATCTGCCCATAGATAATATAATATTTATAATTTAAGAATAATAATATGGGGTACATAATATCATTATGGGGGGCAGATAACAGAAAAGGTCCCCCCAAATGTTGTAAGAAATAAAATAAAGCCTCTCTAACACACACACACAAAATACCTGATCTCTCACACACACACACACACACACACACACTGGTCACATGGTCACATCACAGGAAGCTCTGGCTCTACTCCTGATCTGCAGACTGGTCATATGGACGCAACACAGGTCCTGCTGCAGCTTACATTTCTATTCTTGGCTGCAGCGCAGAGTCTGTGTCCCACTGAATGGCTGCCTAGGGTAGGCAGCCAATCACGGGGACACAGCCTCTGCACTGCAGCTGAGGAGTCACCACTAGCTGCGCAGCACTAGACCACCAGGGGGGACATGTCACCCTGCCCCCCAGCCCAGCCTGCCTCTGCACTCCCTCTTTAAATCAGCTAGGGGCCCGTCCCGTGCGATCGCACGGCTCGCCCGCCCCTAGAAACGGCCCTGCTCCCCAGTATCACCAATCATATGTCTCCAGCATTCATGTATCTGCAGCCTCCCCAGTATCCCCTTATTTCCTTAAGGCAAGGTCTTCCAGTGCTTTTTCCCGGTTGGAGGCATTGTACCGCGGCACACTTGGCAACATCCCATGGCACACAGGTTGAGGAGCACTGTTTAGACTTTGGTAGGTACCAGAAAGGAGCCATTTGCAATCACCTGACTACTCTGGGGAGCCTCTCACGTATGCAGTGTACTTAATAACACTACCATTTTACTTGTGGTTGCCAAGAGAACGGAAGACTGGTTTGTTAGAAAAATACTTTACTAATAACAGTGGGAGTCCCGGCTACGATGGCTGTCTTTCCAAAGTAGAGACAGGCGAAAGTTCTTTTTCGACTGTCTCTATTTCAAATAGCAGCCACTTTAGATTTTTTTCTTCTGAATGGGTGAGAATGCCGATCGGCATACTCACCCATTCATTTTCGGAAGTGCTGCCAGATCTGCCACAGCAAAGGTGAGTAACCTCTCCGAGGTCTTTTAGTGTTAGGGGGAGGGTTAGGTTTAGGGCCGTGGAAGGGGAGGGTTAGGGTTAAGATCAGGCAGTGGGCAAGGGAGACTTGGGTTAGGCTGTGGGAAGATGTGGTTCGCCACCGAGAACATCCCTTTTCGACTGGGCTTTTTTCTACCAGCTGTTTGCAAATAGAGACCGCAAACAACTGACTCTTCCTCGCCGGAAACAGGTAAGCAAGGATCCCCAGAAGGAATCCACAGTGCTGACGGTTGAGCATTTCACCAAACCTTATTCTAATGCTCACCCTAACCTTTCCCTTCCATTACTCTAACTCTAAACATCCTCTTCCATTACTCTAACCCTATCCTAAGGGATCCCCACAGCCTGACCGTAACCTTCTCTGATCCATCCCCTCCCCACAGCCTAACCTTAAGTCTCCCCTTCACTAAGTAGATTAAAAAAAAGGATAGTGGAGGGAAGGTATCTGCTTTTATTTCTGTTGTCATCAATACTTTGTTAATCTAGTTATGGTTGCTATCACTGTTGCAGTGAATAACATTTTATAAACTACTGGGCCTGAACAGTAGTAATGTGCCTGAGTTGTAGAAGAATGTAAGCTCCACTATGACAACTAGCTACAGGACCAGATATTCTAATAAACATAACATTTAAAATGATATTGCCATTTGGTTGATAATAGAAAAAAACCCAATTCACGTTTAGATCTATACATATCTTCTTCAACAAAGAGGAAAACAACATGCTGCTGGTTATGCAAATGCTGGACCAACGAGCTCATCTGTGTAAATAGCATACTGCAGAACTGCTTTCCTATTCGTAGAGGACATCTTACCAGAACTACATGGCTCTTCCACTTTCCTTTTCTTCCTGTAATAGAAGATACTCTGTTTAATATTTGAGTAAAGCTGATTGTTCATCAGAATGGAGGAGGACAGTTTGACTTCAGCTGTGTAACAGAGGACCTGATCCAGATTTAAGAGCAATTTCTAAATGCAGAGTTGCTAAAGTCCCCATGGAAGAGGCCAATACATTCCCATAACACTCCCCTCTTGCATGAGGAGTTCAGCTGAATTCTGTGTTCACAACCTTAACTTTTCCACATGCATTGTTGTGCGTGCAGCTACTTTATAGAAAAGCCTAACCCATAATGTTCCTGACAGATGTTTCTTTATCTTTGTCTTTTGTCCTTTGTCTTTGGATGACTGGCCACATGTTTGTCATTTCTAATTCTTTTCTCTCAACCTTGAAGTAAGTGGGTGGATTATAGCAACAGAAGACCATATCAGGGCCAGATTTAAAAGTGGAGATGTTGCCTATTGCAACCAATGAGATTCTAGCTCACACTTTCCTTTTACATACTAGAAATATCAGCTAAAATCTGATTGGTTTCTTTGAGCAACGTCTCCACTTTTCCAAACCCACAGCTTAGTAAATCAGACCCCAGGTCTCACCCATCTCCAGACTGGAAAGTGAAACTGAATTTTACAGGCACACAAATATAATAAAAAATTCACACTAGTGTCAAAAGCATTTTTAAATAAATAAGGAACATGAAGGAATAGTTAATATTGTGGCCATGACAAGAAATGTACAATTGTTGAACTTTCCAAATTTACCTCCTTACACTGGTCGCTCCCTTTTTCCATCTCTTCTTTTTCTATAAATCATAAATAAATAAAATGTTTTGCAAAGTTTCATTTCTTTAAAGATTGTTAAAAAAAATAACATAATTTTGTGTTTCCACATATCAGATCATATCAGATCACGTGAGGTTTCCAAAAGGGTGACGCCCATGTACAGGAGAATGCCACCGGTTGGCGCCAGAATAAAACTCCTGGGAACATGGCAAGGTTTGGCAGGAGGCTGCCACATGTTGGGAATGACACCTCCACGAAAGGGAAACACGGCACCCCCTGAAAGTGCAGCAGAAAGCCGCCCCCCTGACGTGGTAAGTGCCGCGGTTTGTGACATAAAGCCATGAAATCTTCTTTTTTTTTTCTTTTTTTTTACTTTTTGGAAAGAAAACAGAAAACAATCTAATCATATTACAATACTAAGGTTCCTCATTTTGCCTAAAAATACGATGGTCATTACCATTTAATAGAAGCCACGCTCAAGTTTACATATTATACTGTTTTAATTGTTTTAGAATGCGGCCTTCTCTACCTGTTTTCTTTTTTTGTGGGAGCTCACTGGACTTTTAGGGGAGTCCTCTGAGGTGCTGCATATATCTCCAATTTCAGTCTCATCATCAGATTGGTCGTCTGCAGACATGAAAAGCACAATTTTTCTATTTCAGACATTATATATTGTCCAGTAAAGTACAAATAAAGACTGATGCCATTTTAGAAACAGAAACAAACTAATGTTTTGTTAAACTTTTATTTCTTTTTTGTACACCATAATGTTGTCTTTGATATTTTCCTATAGTTACCATGGGGACTCTGTTGAGTTGCTGAATTGATCCCTCATTTTCAGTAGTAATATAGAGCAGTAATGTGAATATTTATTGCATAGTGATGCAAGTTTCAGTGTAAGATGTATACATCTTTAGAAATGTACATTTCAAATATTCTGTTTTTATACAGAATTTAGATGGAATAGCAATAATAATATCTGGTGAGTGCAAACCAGATTTCAGTCCTTTAAACTCATTCAATAATTAAGATAGAGCACAACCAGTAGTCACTTTAGTTTTTATTATTTAATTGCACAGTAGACTATTT
This sequence comes from Limnodynastes dumerilii, assembly GCA_011038615.1. NCBI lineage: Eukaryota > Metazoa > Chordata > Amphibia > Anura > Limnodynastidae > Limnodynastes > Limnodynastes dumerilii. The sequence goes on along the minus strand of WWET01001717.1, from coordinate 267,672 downwards.
AATTAGGTCTTCCATGGGTGTCCAACTGGTACAGTTCTTACCTGTAAATGCTGCGTGAAGATAAGGCTTGACCTAACTAAGAAGCATAACAATAATAACGGTACTAATAATGCAAGTTCTCTATTCATATTTAGTGTCGGACTGACCAGAAAAGAAAAACAATTAACAAATAACATTGGCCCAGATCCAGAACAACGCTTGTGAGCGAATTTACTTGTGGCGGAGATGTAAAATTGCCTTTCGGTAAGTACTGCGCATGCGCACCATAGAAAATACGCACAGTAGCGTAGCGTAATTGTGAACGTATGGGCCATTCACGTATGTGTCGCGTAAATACTTACGTGTGGGCGTGCCAATTTTACGTGAGTCCAAAATACGTCTGAAATACGTTAAGTAGGCGGGGGTTTGTATTTAAAGTGTACAGTATGGGCGTGCTTAGCTGCGTAAATTCGTGTTGCCCATACGTACGTGTGCGTATTACTGCGGTTATGTTGGTAAAAGTTAAGGTAGGGTTTGGAAAGTGTATCTTGACAAAATACGTACATTCAAGGGGTGTGCCTAGGGTAGTATATAGAATTTACGCACGCTATGCGAGTAAACGTACAGCAAACGTAGTTCTGGATCTACTCCATTCTCTGTTTTTAAATAAAGCCTGAAAAGAAACCAATACACAACCATATACAAAATGCATGTTACTTTCAAAATCAATCAGAAACAGAGCCCTTTCTTCAACACTAGTTCTAATTATTTATAAGTAGAAGGACCTCTGCTACCACTGTGGTTCCGTACAGAATTACGAACCCTTCCTGTACTAATTACATCCCTCCCCCCTCCCACAGAGCAGATGCACTTCCGCTTCCTGCTCTGTCCCAACACACTCTCGGATTAACTACCAGGACAGATCTGGATCCTCTGTATTCCGAACTCCATCCTGGTACCGCGTCATTCGCTGCAGTACCAAATGGCGGCTTTTTCCTATGTTATCTGATCAGAACAAGTCCCCTTTCTGTTATTCAGAATCCAGACCGAAGTTACCAAATACAATTGTCCATTTTAGTATTCACTAAAAACCTTTACTCAATACTTGTTCAGCATTTAAAAAAAACAACAGTACTTAATAAAAAATATTTACAGTTTACTCCTGATATTGGGTAACAGCGGATATAAATAAGGGTAAACAACAGTTAATAATTAATTAATTAATTAAAAAATAGGTACATTTTCTTCACTTATTGTGACAAGCATCCATCATGTAATTCCGGATGGTAGCTATTGAAAAATAAAATTAAAAAAACACTGACAATATTTATTATAAATTAGGTCAATGAACTAAATCTGAACACAACACTTACTGTTTGCATCTGCTTGTGTATCTTTATGCTTTGCACAATAAGCACTGTGAACAAAACAGCAACAATGAAAAATAAGAATCAGTCAAATACAAGAGTGACAGAGCATTATAGACCAGACGCAAGCTTTCTCTGACACTCCCCTCTTGTCCACATGGCCGGGTCATATTCTCCCTGTTCTTGAGGTCTGTGCACACATCTGTGCTCCCCAATCCGCTTTATCCAACTTATGACAGATATAAATTCTTATGTCAGAGAGACAGGTTGCGCTTACTGCATACAGATCAAGACTTCCAAACTGCCTCTGTTTTCCATTCACACAAGATGGAAAACTACAGAGTTTTCATGCACAAAGAGGGCATTATTTTTAGTCCAACAACTCCATCCTCTCTATGAGCAGGATCCTAAGATCTGATTATGCTGCTTTAGGAGTTGTGAACCCAGCGACAGCTGGGATCCAATAGTGTCTACTCGCTGAATCCAGGCATCTGCACAGAGTTCCGTTCGCAGGATCCTACCTTAATATTTTCACTTAAAATGGCTAAGGATCGTAAGTCAGGCTCTCTTGGCCGGCGGAATCCCCACATTTACTGTACATTATAATAATAACACCCCCCCCAAGCAATGGATTGAGAACACTGAAAGGATATTCCGCAGTACCATACATTCCGCATTGTATATAAGTCTGTCACTCTATGTGTTCATTCAGTTTTTTCAGGGTGTAGAAATGACCTTTAGACAGTGAATCAGGGAGGAATGTAGTGGGATGGACACAGGTTAAAGGACTTGTGAATAATTTTATTCAAAGATACTTAAATTAGTCTTTTAAAAACAATTATAATTGCCAGTGTTCAATTATCAACCATGATCCTTTAAAACATTTTTTGGTAGAGAGAGAAAATTGTTTTCCTGCTATATTAACATATGAGAATCAGCACACCCACACCCGTTCTGCGTTCAGGCAAAGAATTGCTTTCACTGTTATATGTTACATTGATACAGGCCAAGTATATCTGCATTACTCTACTGGGCTGACTAAAGGGAAGCAGAAAGACATCAAATAAATGTAACTTACATATATCTTTGATTTTTGGTATCTTTAATTCGTTTGCCCTTGGCTTTTCTTACGCACAAATAATGATATGTTTTCCTGCAGGCTCTTTTATCACAGCCAACAGCTGCTCCTGGTAGACCACAGTAACAACATTTCTGTCAGTAAAAAACAAACAAACATGATTTCATGTTACAATGTATTACAGAAAAAAATAGATTAAATAAGTTATAATAATTGCATAATAAATAGTTTTATAACTCTTGCTATGTGATAAATTTTACATAGACATATGACATCCAATCATAGGTATAATTAGGCTGCAGGTAAATTAAATTGAGAGCTTTGCAATTTTGAAAAGAGAGTCAGTTTTAGGCTTTGTAGAACGGTTGAGAGTCTGAAAGGGAGAGGGAGTTCCAGTTGTGGAGAAAAGCACAGGAGAAGTCCTGGAGATGCGAGCAGGCAAAGAGAATCAGGTGATGGAACATGACAAATTTTAGTGTGGTTGTGTAGGGCAACCAATGCCCCGAATAAAATATATGGTGCAGATGTAAAACACACTTTGAGTAAGGGGCGGATTATTCAGTTTGTTTATAGCATTATATGTAATGAACACAGCACCACCAAGTATTTTCTGCCCATTTCAATTACAAAATGGTCTTGGCGTGTCTGTAAATGCAGTGTTTTTTTTGTCATAGAATGCTCCGGAACGGAGTTCCCGCACCTTTTTCCAACGGAAATTCCAACAAAAGTTTTAAAAGTTTGGCGGCAAAATCATTAAAATGGTGCATGCGGCTGCTTGTGTGCCGAGTCCGACGTATGCGCACTTCGTCCACGCTGGTTGGGATGGCACTGCTCGGCTTGTGATTGGTCGTGTGGTCGCGGGTGAGTTGATGTGAGTCCCGGCACCTTTTTTCTTACAAAAAAAAGCAGTGTAAATGTTTTATATTAATAAACTCTTACCAGTTTTTTTGCTCTTTGTATCTCACTTTTCACAGTCTGAATATTAAATCCACCAAAGAAATCCTGTGAGTCTGACTCCTTCGAAACCACAAGAGGTGAAAAAAGCTAAAAATGAGAAATGTTTTCAAACAGCATTACTGACATATCTACTTTTCATTACATGAAAACAATCTATAACTCCTTGTGATAAAGCTCAGACACACAACAGTTTTTCTACACTGAATTTTACACTGATAGTGTAAATAGAACAGATCAATGATTTCAATTCTTAATTGGTGCTTAGAGAAACTACAGACAACTTCTTAATGACTGTTAGATCTAGCAACATGCAGCCACAGATCAAGCACTTGAAAATCCCAAAAAGTCAATTAATTTATTTATATAGCGCAACAACTTATCTGCAGCAAACAGAGAACATTCACATCAGTCCCTGCCCCGTATTGGAGCTACATACTAAGGACCTTAAAACATACATACACACACTAGGTTAATTGTCACCATATTTTTGGCATGTGGAAGAAAACCCACACAGACACAGGGAGAACATACAAACTTCACAAAGATAAGGCCTAGTCCGGGAATTGAACTCATGAGCTCAGTGCTGTGAGACACAAGTGCTTCTCACCGAGCCACCGTGCTGCTCCATGGGTTTCAAAATACAGCAATGTGACACACTGCTGATCCAGATCTAGGAGTAACTGCACAAAAAGGTGCAAATCTGAAGCTGGACAAACCAAGTCGTCAGGGCCACCATCAGGAGACAACAGGCTATTGTCCCAAGTCTGGAGCTGATGGGGCCGCCGAGACTTACCTTAGCTGTGCAGGAGCAAGTAACAGCGCTGAGGGATGCAAATTAATTAAATTTATATGCATGCATGGTAAATACTGACTAATTTTGATTACTGAACAGCTTTATTTTTAAAGGAGATACAAAGTAGCTCTTTACTCAGCTGCACTGAAAGCAGACTGCAGCTACTTAAAACAAGGCGTTCCACAATACACCAGAGTAGACAAATGAACAAATGTAAAAGCTTGAAATCGCTGCAGCACTGTCATGAGTCCCATAGTAGCTTGGTAGTGTTGTCAAAGATCAACTGTGTACAACGATCCCAACCGCACGTGCACACCAAACAGCCTCCATACGCTGATGCTTTTCAGTTGGGGGTATCCTGTCTTTCTCATTTCACCTTGAGAAAAACCAGAGACACCCAGCTGAAACGCGTCGGTGTACGGAGGCTGATTGGTGTGCACGTGCAGCTCTTACCTTTTCCTAGTGTCGGCTTCTTTGGGATCCCTTGACATCATCTGCCAGCTGCTTATACCACCTTTTTAGATTAGGCACACTCTGCTAGCACCCTTCCCTCCTTTTAATACTTTTATTGTTCCAATACCTTATTGTGCCAATAATATTTTCATTGTGCTTGTATGTGCTATTGATGTTCATATATGTTTTATACATTGAAGTTGGTGATATCTAACATCCTCTTTACCATTTGTTTGTATGTTCCTACTCTGTGTTACAGACTGCAGGAGAAATCTCCTAGCAGAGTTTGAAGTTCCCCTTCTGGGTTAATGTACCTGGTTTCCTCCAGATGTCTGTTAATTAGTCTCCCTTGCCAGAACTTGTTGGTGATTGGTGGGAGGTCCTTTAAATAGTTGTGCCTGGGGAAACTTGGGCGTCGGCTATAGCATGTGGTTTATTCCTGCATCTGACTGAGTTCTGATTGTGGATTCTCCTTGTGCTCCTGCCTTGGATTGTTTTTTTTGTTTTTGCCCTTTGTACTCCCATTGTAACCCTTGTCTATCTCTGTCTCATTGTCTGCCCTCTCTGTGGGTCTCAGTGTGCGGCGCGAGTAGCTTGCTGCTCGCGCCAGCAGCTGGGCTCTCCTGTCCAGTACAGTGTTCCTCCTTACTGAGTGTTGTGAGTTCCCATCTCTCACCCCTGTACCTGTCCTGAGTATTCCATCTCTCAGTTTTTTGTTTTGCCTGTATTTTCCATCTATACAGAGCGTTGTTCTGCTGTGTTTTATCTTCCTTGCAGTTTGTTTATTCCCTGCGTGTGTCATTCCACTGTTTTATTCATCTTACAGTGTGTATTTGCCGCTGTTTTTGTCATCCCACAGTGTGCTATTTGCTGTATCTGTACCCTTGCAGCTTGCTGGACCTAGGTTCAGGGTCCCTGTGCTAGTCTCCTTGGTGTTAGTCATCTGCCTTGTGTATTGTGTGTGGGTTCCAGCCTGCTTTATGTATGCCTGGGTTCCTGCATATGATCTTGTATGCTCAGGTTTATTTCCTTCTCTTTGTTACTTCCTGCTCTTGTCTATTGTCTTGTGAGCACGGGTTCCTACAGATTCGTTGTTATACAAGGGTTCCGGGGTGTGAGTCGGTTCCACTGCTGGTACCTATGCTGCAGTACCCCTTGGGGGCTATCACCGGGGGCCGCGACCTACCAGACCAGCAGCCCAGACTATCCTCACCATCAGAGGCTCTAGCGAAGACCTGGTGCTGGTACAGACTCTGCGCCCCGGTGAGAACCATCCTGGCTGACTGTAACATTCTGGGGAAACTCTATATGGAGCGTTATCTGAGATTATTCCATCAGGTTGGGATCGTTGTACACAGTTGATCTTACACTATTATGGGACTCACGTGACAGTGCTGCAGTGATTTAAAGTTTTTACATTCACAGCTTTATTTTTAAACTCTGATTAAGACATCATCTCTTAGCTCATTCTCTTTGCATTCTTGAAATTTGCTAGGCTTAGGACAATGTTTGGTGGGGGCAAGGGAATTAAAAAAACTTATCAGTAGTCAGTAGTTCATTGTAACCCCACCGTAATGCCATCACCTTCTATGCTAGAGCAGGCTGTAGTAAGCGGAGCCATTTCTAGTGGATAGCCGGCAAGCTGTGCATCGGAACATGTCGCCACCAAATGGTCATAAAGGGGAGCAACCTAGCCCAATGCCCCCAGGACATGTAAACAATCCCACAGTGGCGGAGCACTGATCAGAGGACAACACATCAGGATGACTATCAGCCAGGGTTTGATTGACTGGCTTACACTGCCTGCGACTGAGCCCCCTCGCCCTGCGTTACTGATGCTCCATAAAGGAAATGTCTACTTTACACAGTTTAGCAACAAAGAGGGTGCAATATTTTAATATGTTAGAAAAATAAAGAAAAAAGTGAATAAAGAGTAAAATAGATTCTATTAAAAAAATATAATCAGCATATTAAATTCTAATCTGAATTTATCATTTTATTATATATATATATTTCTTTGAACAGTATGATCATATTTTTTTAATACTCTTTTTCATTATTCACTATTTTACACTTTTAAGTATTTTGCCCATATATTTTTTTTCAATTCATTTTAAATAGGTGTGGCTTTTTCAAAAGGGCCGTTTTCGACACCACTTTTGCGAGGACAGAGCTGCAATAAAACTTTTGGCACTGCAGCAGACGGGTAATCACCTATCCCTATTTCCCCAACCCAAACCTTTATGCTAATTCTTACCCTAATCCTTCCCTTCTAATACCCTAACCCTCCTTTCCCCGCACCCTGGGCTGGATCCAGAACAACGGACCTCGGCGGAAATACATCCGTCAGATGCCAAGGACAGTTACTACGCATGCGTAGTAACTATTTTACGTAAGCTACGTATCGTTTTGTTACGTAGATTGGGTATATGCGGTCTTTGAGACCGCTTATACGCAAGCTACGTAATGAAACGATACGTAGATTACGTAAAATAGTTACTACACATGCGTAGTAACTATCCTCTGCATCTGACAGACGTATTTCCGCCAAGGTCCGTTGTTCTGTCGTTGTTTTTTACAATTTTTTGTCTTTTTATATATTAAATATGGTTTATTAAACCTTTTTTCTTATCACTCACTAGCAGCTATTATTATTGTGTGTCAAGAGAGCGCGGCTAATAACAATTCTTCTACTGCAAAAAATTTTTAAAGGTACATCACCACCTTTTTTTAGCCTGCGATCTCCATTTTTTCTTATTATACTCATTCTATCTTGTACTATTGGCCATTTTTGAATATTAGCGCTGAACGCTTATTTTATATGGTCACATAAAAGTCACCGATTATGGGATGTGCAAGGATGGGCTGGAACAAGGGCAAACAACAAAAACATTCTGTGGCACAGCTTCCTACACTGCCCTGGAAATGCTGCTGGAGGACCCATATAATAATAGTGTGAACAGGTGGGCTCTCAGTTCTTATGTTGGCATCCATCTATAATCCATAGAGGAACCCAACTGATGTCCTGTGTGGAGGTCCATTTCGTATTTGTAATAATATGTTTTAACATTAGCAGAGATAGTCTGTAACAATATTAGAAATATAGTCTGGTGGCTAACACCAGCTGTAACAACTCAGGAGATAACAATGTCTTGTTATCTCTGTAGAAATCTTGATAAGGTGATTTACCACTCTTGTTGTTTGTCTGTTACTTCTTGTGAAAACCCTCCACCCAGACATTTATCTCAAGGTTTGTCTTGCATAAGAGTCATAAATCTTGTAACTAGTGTGAAGTTGCTCAATTCTGTATGTATAAATGAGAGCTATTACTCCCATCTGATGGCCTAAAGTCTTGGAAGCCAAGCAATTGTGTGGCTTCATTACTTACTCCCATCGGATGGCCTAAAACGTATTACTTTACAGGATATAGGATTTAGTGACTGCAGAATTGAAGGTTGAACCAGTAACCCAGGAGGGTTACCCCGACATTTTTGGTGCCGAAACCTGAGATC
>WWET01001717.1:221572-233768 GCA_011038615.1 Limnodynastes dumerilii | reverse complement strand
CTAAATCTGCCAGCTTGTCCTAGAGTTGCTTCATAAGTCTTTAGTATGGCGTATCTAAATCATCCTCTACTGTAGATATCCGCTGTTCTGCCTCCGTTAGCCATTGATTATGAGAAGATAACTGAGACATAGTGGCTTCAAAAGCCGTCTGAATAGGTGCTAGTTTTTGGTCAAAAAGAGGAGAAATAATTGCTGCAATCTCTTGTGCTATTTTAACCGCCTCTGCACTATAAGGGCCAGTATCAGTCTCAGAACTTCCTGTCCTCCTGGGGAGGCTTGGGATATCGTATTCTAAGGAGATTTTTTTTTTTGCTGATGTCCCACGAACTGTGCGTTGCGGTTTGTCGATAAATTTATCCATGTTGAAATGGTAAGTATTCTAAAGTTACACTAATGGAACCACTGCAAAAATTCTCAATATGTGTAAATTTCTGTTATAGAATAAAGGAATGTGGATATGCTGCCCTCTAGTGTCTGTTTAAAAAATCTCAGCAGATTTAGATATGAGAAAAAGCAAGACGTGAAGAATTGTATATGCTGCCCTCTAGTGTCTGTTTGAAAAATCTTGGCAGATTTAGATAAAAAGCAGGACATGAAGAATCGCCTGGAAGGCTGCAATCAAGAGATACGTTCAGCTGCCTGCAATTGTGCATAGAACAAGTTGGTGCACTTGCAGGTGACTGGAAACTAATCAAATACCAGTGTGTGTAGCACAGGTCATAATTAAGATTTATTCATTTTAAGTTTGACTTCCAGAAAAATAATATTGGAAGCGGGGTGCTACCAACAGTCCAATGTAATACTAAAGCAAAAGATGTAGAGAGAAAATAGGACTTGTTTTGGGGTGCACACAGACTGGAAACTAATGCTTGCAGGTACTAATAGTTTGCTTCTGCCAGAGCTATGGAAGTTTTTATATTCCTTCTCTGATCCAAACTAGTGAAGAGATCATCTAGTGTCTCTAGTATTTTCCCGCCACTGCCGCCATTTTCGATTTCTGATACACCCCACAGTGCAGACTTCACAGGGGAAAAAAAGGTCCAGGGAGCCGGGTAGTGTGTCAGCCTCCTGCCTGGTCCCTATCTCTAGTTCCACATGTGTGCCCCAGGGTGTTAGGGGCTGTAAATCTGCTCCGGTATCACAAGATTGCAGAGAGCTGTGGAGAGCTACTAAAAGTGTGTCCACTCGCTGGTTCCGCCTCCCGGAAGACCCAAGAAGTTCTTTTATATTATTTATTAATTCATTTGATTTTAAACCAGTGATCATAAAGTGCTTATATATTTTTTTATTGAACCATACAAAACCATGTAACCAAACTGTTTTGGTTTTTTTTGTTTTTGTTTTTAAAGCATTGTTTTATTTTATTTTCATGTAAATTGTTAGCACAGGAACTGTGTAAAATGATGTAGTTTTTTTATGATGACAACATCGTACATTTATGATATGTTGCCCACATTAGATGTCTTTATAAAATCTCATTTGACACTAAAAAAATACAAATAAAAATATATTATGTTAAGCAAAAAACATTTATAATACAATTTTATAGACCACTATATTTAGTGAAAGTGTGTTTGTCATAAAATTTTTGTTCTGCAATTGCAAGGAATTTCATATTCAGGAGAACTTCCAACACGATAGTTGTAATCCCAAGTTAATTCAGTTCCGGCTTTCACAAAGCTGTAAAGATACAAATGAAAACCAATTAAACTAGTGCTACAAAGACAGCTGTGTTAGAGTCAGAGATGAATGTTAACATCTGGGCTTTCTATTAAGACCTGACACGATACTTGTCCGATAGAATATTGTAATGCCCACACTTCACATTTTTGTTTTCAGCATTACAATGGGATGAGAAAGCAGGAGAAGTAGTGGGGTCACAGAGCGGAGGAGAGAGCTGGACTAGGGACAAGTTAGAGAATACATTTTTTTCCCACTTTTTTAAGGGGTACTAACTGTTGGCATGCACTCCCTATTACATGGTCCCCCCTCCCCCATTAAAACTCTTTTGGCAATGATACAGCCTGGCATAGAACAGACATAAGCAACCAGTGTCACAGGTGTTTTGAAAGTTCCTTCATGCTTTGCAAGCTATCAGTCTGTGCTGTTGGATCAAACTGGGAATGATAAATTAAGAACACACGTAGTGCCAATGATTGCCTATGAATTACCACACTGGGTAACACCAACCCCAGTGACGCCCCTGAACAGAGGAGCTGTAAGGTGATCCCCCTGCGGCTCCTCTTTGAGTCTGTGCCTGTCAGCGCATGAGTGAGAGGCTGTGCTTGTTGATTCTAACGCCAGTCAGGGAGAAATAGCTTCATTTTATGTAATAGGAAATATTACATATGAATGAAATAGAAATGAAAAATAAATTATTATTTTTTATTCTGTCTTTACCCACTGTCTAGGAACCACTGTTTAGCGTGCTTGGTGATCAGATTCATGATGGCTACACAGACATGCATCTATACACAATTAATCAAGCGTTCCATAAACAGCATGGAAAGCAGTGCACATGTATTGGGTATATGGACAATGGCATTTCACAGAGAGGAAGCTAAAAATAATGGCACATGTGAAAATATGCCTCCACGCTCACACGTTTACTCTTGAACAAAATGAGATGTGAAAGTAGAGATTATTATTATTAAAGTATATTTATAAGGCACCACACGGTATACACAGCGCTGTACAGAGGTAATAGTTACATACATAATACAATAATTAAACAGACAAAAAGGTACAAAAACATAAAAATAAGGAAGACAGTACAAAAACATAAAAATAAGGAAGACAAGACAATGCGAAAATAGAATACAGTACAAAGAAAACAGAACAATATATATGGAAAATAAAGAATTAGGATATGTGTGTGGGAGCAGGAGAATAAGGAGAGAGAGACAGTAGAGAGAAAAGGTGGGAATTAATGGGGACAAGGTAGAGGGGTAGAGGGGTGATGACAGGAAGGAGGAGGACCCTGCTCACAAGAGCCAACATGCTTAATAGGAGGGGGTAAACAAACAGGAGACAGGGATAAAGATAGGGAGAGTAGGGAAGCTTAGGTGGAGGAAGGGTAGGCTGGCCTGAATAAGTGGATTTTGAGGAAGTGTTTGAATGATTGGAGGTGTTGGATTATGAAACCTTAAATCTAGTGAATAAATGCATCAAAAGTAAATATCTCAATCAACAATTTAAAATGGCATCCATCTTCTGCAGATGCAAATTTGGCATGGTAAGAAAAATGGCAAAAATGGCAAAAATAAGTAAGAAAAATATATTTTAAAAAAGTAATAATTTTACAAGCTGCCCACATGTATCAAACACAAAGGGCAATTTACTTATATGTTTTTATAGTTAAAACCTTTTTCCGTAATATAGTTACTATAGAAACATCATCATTTTTAATTTATAGTGCAGTTCTTGGCAGTGGGGAGACTCAGTAATATAAGACAGAAATAACATGGGCACAAAGCACAGTGCTTATATTAGAACAAATCAGACATACAAAGATGGAGATGTAAAAATACAGGAGGATCAGGGAGGAGCAAATGCAAATACCAGCAGAAATAGGTGAGAAATATGTAGTCTATATAGAAGTTTCACTCTATGCCCAGGATACAGAAACAGAAACAGAAGTATTTGGTATTTGAATCTCTAACTATGCAGAAATTAATAGAAATGCAGCAATTGTGTTCCCCACAGGAAAAGGCCGTCTGAAAGGCGAAGGGATGTGAGCAGGAGCCCACAGGGCTTTGGAAGGATGGACAAGGGAAGCCAGTGGCTAACTGAAGCAGCAAATGGTCTGACCCACTTAGGGAGGGGAGGTATGAGCAGATTGGTAAGATCCTACTGGTGTACACCAGGATTTTCTGGAATGGCAGATAAGAAAGTTAAATCGTGTCTTATATGCCTAAAGAAAATTGTTGGGAAGTCCATTCCTGTAGAACCATCACACATACCGCCAACAGAGAGTCCTTTCCAGGTAATCCAGATTGATTTTATACAGTTACCACCCTGTAGAAATTTAAAGTACGTTTTGGTATGTGTTGACATGTTCTCTCACTGGGTAGAAGCTTATCTGGCTGCATCCAACACTGCTGCTTTCACTGCAAAGAAGCTGGTCCAATAATTCGTTTGCAGGTTTGGTATACCAAGAGTGATTGAAGGTGACCAAGGTACTCACTTTACCAGAGAGGTATTTAAGAGCATGTGAAAGCTTATGGGAATCACTGGCAAGTTGCATACCCCATACACAAGCCAGTGGGGTAGAGAGGTTCAATGGCACTATTGAAAACAAACTCAGTAAGGTAACTGCTGAAACATGGTTAGCCTGCATTACCTATCGTCCTTCATAGTATCAGGACTACTCCTAGATCTCCACTAAATTTGTCCCCTTATGAAATATTATTTGGACGTCAGCCCCATCTAATGGTAGACCCACAGGAAGAATTGAAATGCAATAATGATGTGACTTTCCGTTATCTCATACAGATGAGCAAGCAGCTTAAGAAACAACAGAAATGTATTAAGTTAATAGCGCCAGACATGCCGCAGAATAATTGTCATGATATTGAACCTGGTGAGTTTGTGATGATTAGGAATTTCTTATGTTCCAGTTGTCTGATTGACAGGTGGGAAGGACCATACCAAGTGCTACTTACTAGCACCACCTCCATAAAGGTTGCTGAAAGGAACACTTGGGTCCATTCATCTCACTGTAAAAGAGCCATCAATCCTGAGGAGGTCCGAGATGAGGAGGAAGTTTTGACGATTGCCCCTGATCTTGAGTGCCTATTCCAGGAAGACGAAGTTGAGACTGACCAATCCAAGTGGAGGAATTACTAACATCCTACCAAAGATGGAGTCCACATTTTTTTTCTTAACTCTCCTATTCCTTTTCAGTATATTCAGTTCCGGAGACGGTAAAAGAGTGTAGGAGATCGGGTCTGGTATTGAAGTGAATGATGGGTACCAATCGGACGGTAGTATGGAATTATGGGCTATGCCTAACATTATCGGTTCTGAGTATGAGAAGCGCTCTTACTCTGAGGAGAAAGATCAATGTATGGGATTGACATCTGAGGAGTATTGCATTTGTAAGACTTGCGCCCCAGTGATGGAAGAAAGTTGTGTACAATTGTGTCAAACCTTTGTTTGACGGGTGCCCCTTAGATCTTTACCATGCTTTGGTGGGGAAGGTCTTGAACCAGAGTGAACGTTCGGTATGTTGCCATGTACCTCAGAGACAAGATAATTTAGGTCTGATTCCAGTCCCTTTAAATAACGCTGAGCTACTTCATTTATGGGGTGGGAGGCCACTTACCGAGAAATGTAATGTTTCTGGATCCCCTAGTCTTAGACTTAGGCAATATTCCACAAATAAATCCCTAATGTGTATTAATTTTACAAGCCATATGAGGTTAGCTTAATAGGAAGCCGTATGGCATGATCATACAATGGTATACTCCGTAAGAGCAGATAGTGAGCCCATACTGACTAAAAGAGTACAAGAGGTCAGAAACCAGAAAGGTTTCCAAACACTAGGTTGGTGGATCAACACAACAAAAATAGCTGTGGGAAATGTTCATCCTGAATATTGTAAAAATATAGTACGTGAGAATAATTGCAAAACACAAATGAAAGCGTTGGGTAAAGGGAGTTTCGTAGGTGAATTATGTCAAGTCTTGTTACATCACAACGTACCCTTTATTCTCCCCGGTGATGTGTACTATATTTGTGACAAGCCTATAAGTGGCTGGCCCCTAATTACCAAGGGTTATGTTTTTTGTGTAGGATAGTACCTGAAGTACTGACCATATCACACGAGACTATGCTTAACGTACATAGATCTAGTCCCCCTCCTTATTTACATGTTCCTTATGAACACAAGTATAAGAGAAGTATGCCACAACAAGGTAAACCTTTGGCCACTGATTTGATAAATGAATAAACCGGGTTTCAATTTTTAGTAGCATTAGATTTCACAAGGACTGCTAGAGGTACCCTTAATTACAGGTACAACCACGCCTTAGCAAATTTAATTGATAACATTACTGACTTTTCGGTATACAGGTTTAGAATTACAGGCCTATAAGAAGGAGTTGACACAGCATAGAATGGTTTTAAATTACTTGACAGCTGTCACAGTAGGTTACTGTGTCACTCTGGTCACCCAGTTTGTAGTTAAATTCTGCACCTATATCACTAATAACACTGCGGACCCGCATGAAATAATAGACCGTAAAATGGATGAAATCCTTCAATTGAAATGGGAGTTCTGTAGGTCTCACAATATATCTCTGTCCAGTGTAGGAGAGGAAGTAGCAGAATGGGTGTTATGGTTGAACCCCGTAAATTGGTTCTCAGGATTAGGGGACTGGGCTAAAGCACTAGCTACTGGGGTGATTCAATTGTTAGTACTGTTAATGGGTGTTATCATGATTATTGTGTGTTAAGTATGAAATGTGTTCAGGGAATAATAAGATGCAAGGGGAAGAAAATGGAATTGGTTATGAATGTGACAGAGAGCAAAGAAATAACCAACAATGTCTTATTTTATAATCCAACATTAGAAAGAGTTTAGGGCGATAGATTGAGGGGTCTATCGAAGGATGGTCTGTGGAAACCGTATTAAAAACATTGTATCCAAGGCAGATATAATAACTATTCTCTTCATTGCGAGTGAACAAAGAACCACAGAAAAGTGTGGGAAAACGCAAACACGGACGCACGCGCCTTTGCTCGTGCATCGATATGCTCGTTCACACTTTTGCGGGCTTTTATAATATTCTAAATTACACTTTAATAAACACACTGACATATTCACACTCATATAGGACTTGTTCATATATAATGTCTGGATTGAAGTCTTGCCAGCTAGCTGGTCGCGCTGCTGTATCGTGTGAAGCTGCATCTTGTTAACCTTTTCCTTGCTGAGATAAAACAAGCTTTTGTGGGTTAGACCGCATCTTCTACTGTAGTAATTTTGAGCAACTATTGCGTATAATTGCATACTGATGCACGTGGTACTCTTGGGGTACACTGACTCAACACCAGAATTGTTAGTTCAGGTCCATTGATTGAGGATTCTCAGTCCTATCTTCAAAAATAGACGGGAAATTAACTTTCCTATTTTGCCTATAGTCAAAGATGGAATTATATCCTGTGTTGTTTAGACAGGCCATAATGAAATTTACAGTAGAGGTATTCTCTGCAAGTAGTTATGACTGAAACAATAAAATAAAAATAATTAAAAATAAAAAATAAAAATATTTCTATCCAAATTTAAACACACAAATAGTGCAGTAAACTATTATGTGGAAACAAATTAGGCAGTGCCGGAAATCTAACAGAAAATAATATTGAATGACGTTTCTATTAGCTTGTGCCTAAGAATAATATACCGTTATGGCAATGGTATTTGTATCAGATATAAATTGGTGAAGTCCAATATCACACTCAATCTTGCAGTATTATTATTGTTCTTAATATTGATAAATAATAAGAAAGCTTGTCGGCAATACCATCCTTCCGTTCTCACCACCCCACCGTGGAGTGATACAGGGGGGCTCCTTCCTTAGCCATAAGGAATCAATTTTAACGATTGTGGAATATACCAATAAAGATATTATACTCAACTTGATGAGGGTATGCTTATTACCAGAGGAGCCTGTTAGCTCCCTTATCCGATGAGTACAGATCCATCGGAGCTGGGTAGACACTTGAGACTCTAGGTATTGCACTATTGTGCTTTTTCTTTTTTAGGTACTCTCACACTACGGAGGTCTGTCCCTGATTCATATCTCTCACTGCTACATTTATTTGGGGATACCTAGAACACCCCATCAGGTGATGACCACTACTACTGCTTTTCACATCTCTTTGGGATGTGTGATACAGAGGTGCACAGGCGTTTTTCGCTTGCCAGCTCAAATTATCTTGGAAACTTTGCAAATTGTGCAAAGAGACCTCAAATCACGTTTAAGCATCCGCACAGCAATACCACCACTAACTAAATTATTAGCGGTGTTACAGCTCTGTGTGTCTGAAACTTTCCAGACGCATATGGGTGCTGCCGCGGGGATGTCTCAGGCCTCCTTTTGCCATGTGCCATTTGCCAAGAAGGGTTTTAGGTATAGGGGCGCTGAGTTAGTGATACTTCTGACTGTTTTTAGGGGCTGCCTGGACTTAATGGTCAATCCACTAACCATACGGGTAATAGACAGTATTGAAAGGCTCCACCCCTCCTGGGGTGATTTTTGTCCTGGTGCTTACCTGTGTGATATCTTATATACAAATATAGTGGCCTCTGAATAGAATGTGTGAACACTTAATACAGTATATGTAGCAATATATAGGTAGATGGCCTCTAAATAGAATGTGTAGTTACTTGATACAGTCTATGTAGCGATATATAGATGAGTGGAAGCAGGGTGTGTTCACTGTTCCATTTTCTCTTATACTGGATGTTCCATTAACAAGTTAAATTGGTGGTCTCTAGAAGCAATGCAAGTGGGCCCATGCTTCAAAGTTCTCAGGACATGCTGGAGTTAAAGGAACTTTAGCTCTTCTCTGTAGTTCTTACTGGTGGCCAACTCTCCACCAAGATACTACATAAAGTTCCCCGTAAACTACTTCTTGGCCTTTTTCAGCCCCTTTCTGTTCCAAGGATTTCATGGTCCCATTTATCCATGGACTTCGTGACTGATCTTCCACTATGCGACAAGTACAATACCATCTGGGTAATAGTGGATAGGTTTTCTAAGATGGCTCACTTTGTCCTTCTCCGGGGCCTCCCTTCCACTCCAGTCCTAGCCAAACATATCTTCCGGTTGCACGGCTGTCCTGAAGAGATTATCTCTGATCGGGGAGTTCAATTCACAGCAAGATTCTGGAGAGCCTTGTGTACCAGTCTCGGAGTTAAACTGAAATTCTCATCAGCTTACCATCCTCGGACCAACGGGCAGACGGAGACCTCAAGACTTTTATCTGCATATATGTCTCAACTTCTCAGGACAACTGGGTCCAGCTACTACCGTGGGCGGAATTTGCTAATAACTATCATTATCATGAGTCATTGGATACCACCCCGTTCAAGGTAGTTTTTGGTCTGCACCCCAAAATACCATCATTCTCTGCGCTTCCTGCTTCCCAGGTTCCTGCATCCGAGGCTCTTCTTGAAAAATTCTCTGAATCCTGGAGTAAGGACAGGACGTCTCTATTGAAAGCACCGCAATGATATAAGACCCAAGCTGACTATAAGAGGCGGGCGGTTCTGTTACACTCTGCAGGTTCATCCTGGCAGAGTGTGTGTTAATTTCTTGCCAGTTCTGTGTCTCTGTTTTTCTCCCAGCTGCAGGTTAATTGTCCCTGGAGGTGTGTCTGGCTTCCACAGCTATTGGGGGAGTGTTCCTTAAATAGCCTCCAGTACAAGTAGCAGTTGCTGGTCATAGCTTCTAGTTCCTAGTGTCTCTGTGCCAGTTTCTTTTCTCCTCTTGCCTTGTGCTACATTTCTTCTTGCTTTCTTGAGTGCCCCAATTCTGTCCTTGCCCGGTACCTTGCCTCATACCTTGTGTCTCCTTTCCCTCCATCTCCCACCTTGCTATTCAGTCCCATTTGTATTTACCTAGCTTATCCTGCCTGACGGTTTCCGCTGTTTGCTTGTGTGTGTGATTGCACTGGTTAATTTAGTCTGCTTTGTCAGTCCCGTCTGTTCCTTCCTAGTCTGCCGTGTCTGTTCAGTGTTTTGTGTATTACCTGGAATCTGTACCTGCAATAAACCCCTTTTTATTCATATTGGCTTCTGCATTCTTTGTACCTAGCCTCAGGTATTCATAACAGGTTCCTCTGTTGCGTCCAGGAGATAAAGTCTGGTTATCTTCTAAGAATCTCCACCTCAGAGTTCCCTCGATGAAATTTGCGCCTAGTTACATCGGACCTTTCAAAATATCCAAAGTTATTAATCCTGTGGCGTATCAGCTTGATCTTCCATCTTACCTCCGGGTGCCTAGAGTATTCCACATCTCTCTTCTTAAACCTCTGGTCATCAATAAGTTTTATTCTCCCATCAAGAAACCATCCAAGATTGTTGGAGCTGTAGAGAAAGAATTTGAAATCAAGGCGATCATAGATGCTCGATTACGTTATGGTCATCTCCAATACCTGGTTGATTGGAAGGGTTTCGGTCCAGAAGAGCATGCTTGGATTCGTGCATCGGATGTTAAAGCTCCAAGACTCATCAGGAAGTTTCTAGCTAAACACCCATCCAAGGCAAATCTTAGGTGTCCAGAGGCCACCTCTAAAGGAGGGGGTGATGTCACACACAGCTGGACTTACCCTACAGGGACCCGACTGTCAGCTGCAATGCCCGTTAACCCTGCTCACCAGCCTTTCAGGGGATCCTGTTCACGGTGGGGCAGCTCCATGCAGTCCTGCTGCATGTCTTCTGGTGCCCTACAGGGGGGGGTTCCGTTGCATGGGTGCAGCCATGACAGTTCCCGGCACATGATGCTCCTCAGCCAATTAAGAGCAAGCTCAGGGAACCACATGATGTCATCAGCTTATCCTGAACCAGGGAGGGCTATTTAAACCCTGACCATCCTCTCCTCTGTGCCAGAACTACTTTGTCACAGAAGGAGCCTGGTTCTCTCTGTTTTGACTCCAGTCCAGCGTACCTTGCTGACTCCAGTCCAGTCAAACCTGCTGACTCCAGTCCAGTCAAACCTACTGACTCCAGTCCAGTCAAACCTACTGATTCCAGTCCAGTCAGACCTGCTAACTCCAGTCCAGTCACACCTGCTGACTCCAGTCCAGTCACACCTGCTGACTCCAGTCCAGTCAGACTTGCTAACTCCAGTCCAGTCACACCTGCTGACTCCAGTCCAGTCACACCTGCTGACTCCAGTCCAGTCACACCTGCTGTCTCCAGTCCAGTCACACCTGCTGACTCCAGTCCAGTCACACCTGCTGACTCCAGTCCAGTCACACCTGCTGACTCCGGTCCAGTCAAACCTGCTGACTCCAGTCCAGTCACACCTGCTGACTCCAGTCCAGTCACACCTGCTGACTCCAGTCCAGTCAAACCTGCTGATTCCAGTCCAGTCTAACCTGCCAGTTGAACCCAGTCCAGCTGTCCCAGCTCTAGTGGACTATCCGTACCGCTCTGGCCCTTATGCACAGGCACTACCTGAGGCCTCCCAGTTTCGTCTTCTGCATCCCGTGTCCACCCTCTCTCCGACCTACAACTGATCCAGGATTTGCCAAGGACGTGATACATCAAATGTATGCAGATGTCCCTTATCTTTTAATACACTATACAGCTGTTAGTGGAATTAAACACACCAGAGCTAAATCTTGGTCAAGTGTTTTGAATGCAATTAGAAGGTCTAGTTAAATCTTGCACATTTTTGGGGTGTGTTTAACACAAATAACATAATAGTATTACATTGTGGAAATATCAGATCATCTTTACTAATGTATTGTTCTAAATGTATTTAGATGAATAATGTTTACTTTCCATATTTTTCTTGACAGATGCCGAACCACTGAAATGGAATTTGGGCAACATTTTTATTACAGATGTGATTTGACCTATTATGAGTAAATGTTCATTATTTGACTGACATGTTAGACAATGTAACAAATGTTTGCAGGTTGTCATTTTTTTTTATTTCTTTTTTCAAATGTATAGTTTGTTTGTATATGTCAATATGTATGTTTGTGTTATAAATAAATTCTATTTGTAAGTTTGATAAATGTAATCACAAATATATTATGCATGTTATCTACAGTACTAATAGTCATAATGCACTGTATTTTTTATTTTTTTTAGTTTAACATCAACTTGGTAATGGGCCTTATTCTGAGCAGCACTTACTTCTTTCAGGTGCAAGTGTAGACCTGAGCAAAACCATGTAGAACTGCACGGGGAGGTTAGCTGAAATTGTGAAAACCATATTTTTATTTTAGTGGTGAATTGAATTTCTTTGCTCAATTATATTTTATATATGACACTTAAAAGTATGCAGTATTTGAGTTATATGTGCAAAAGGAAAGTATGTTTACAACATGCAAAAGATGTAACATTAATTAGGCCCCCTCACACAATGGTTTGGCTGACTGTTACACTTGCACCTGTTTGGCCCTTACTCCCAAAATCTGCCCCTTCATGCAAAATTAATATATATATATATAT
>WWET01001717.1:189905-205253 GCA_011038615.1 Limnodynastes dumerilii | reverse complement strand
ACGAAAATTCGCACAAAATACGCTGAGCGTACGGGCTTAGCACGCCCATACTGTACAATTTAAATGGCTATCCCCGCCTCCCTGTAGTAAAACGGGCGCCCAGCCGACCATCGTACTGAACGAACGCCCCGCGAGCGAAAAATACGCTCACAATACGCCCGCTATTCGCTCATGACGCCCAGGCGACCGGAAGCTGTCATACTGGGCATGCGCGTTGCGAATTTTTTCCCGAATTTTCGCATACGATGATCGTACGCTCGCTTGCGGTCGTTGCTCTGGATCAGGCCCATTGACACAGAATTAGTAGCACTTGAAAACAATGGTACATGGACTATTGTTGACAAGCCAAATAATCGACAAACCATCAAAAACAAGTGGGTATTTTGCAAGAAGTATAATGCTGATGGTTCCATAGCAAGACACAAAGAGAGACTTGCTGTAAAAAGCTACACCCAGAAAAATGGAATCGATTATGGAGAATTATGCTCACCAGTTGCAAGGTACAGTACCTTACGCCTTGTAATGACCATATCTGCTTTACATGATCTAGATTCAGCATTCCTAAATGGTGATCTGAAGGAAGAGATTTATATGGAACTTCCTGAGCATTAGCACAATACTAAGTTCCCTGAAGGAAAGGAAGTTTGTCTACTGAAAAAGGCATTGTATGGTTTAAAATAAAGCGGAAGATGCTGGTACTTAAAGTTAGATGCAGTTCTAATTGAGATGGCGTTTGCAAGATCAGAAACTGATCCCTGTTTTTTTTTCTTTATTTTCAAAAACAAAAGTTTTCAATACATAAATAATAATAGACATGGCAACAGTGTAAAGGCATACCTTGCACAAGCTAATCATAAAACATAAGCCATCAATAGTTTATGCACATTTTACATTTATGTTATGCATTATCAAAGAACAACATGCAGTGCAATTAGACCCTCAAACATATTCTTGCCATAATAGAACAAACAATCAAAGAATAAACTTAACTCCAACAAAATAAAATAAAAATTAGAATAAAAACAAAAATTAGAATAAAATAAAATAAAAATGTATTCATCCATTGAGGTTGTTGTCTCTAAGGGCCTGATCCAGACCTACGCTCGCAAGCGATCGTACGCTGGTCGTAAGCGTAAATTCGGCAGAAAAAACACACAGTGCATGTGCAGAGTGACAACTTCCGGTCGAACCAAAGACCTTTTCGTAGCGGCGATTCAGGCGTCCGTATTGTTTGTGTATTTTCCGACGATGGGGCGTGTTTCTATAACGAAGTTAGTACGGACGCTGGAGTTAGGGAAAGTAGTCGGGGGGAGCCATTTAAATTGTACAGTATGGGCGTGCTTAGCCCGGTACGATCAGCGCGTCGCTACGAAAATTCGTACCAACGCCGGGAAAAGTTAAGGTAGGGTTCAGCCGGCGTACGGAGGTAAAGGTAAGGGGAGTGTCATGGGATTGAAAGATTTTACGTTGAAGCGGTAATACGCTCGGCTCTCATGCGTACGTCTGGATCAGGCCCTAGGTTTCAAACTTTTTTGGTCTGGGTATAAATGTATTCACACACAGTAATTCCTTGGAGTTCAATCTGCCTATATAGGAACCAACTAGTTGTCTCAAATATTTTATAAATGTAGTTTTGGATGTTGACGTCCAGACAGTCAATATAAGGCCCTCATTTAGCTTGGAATTTCTCCCCATTTATCTCTAATTCCGGCAAAGTTGCTTTTCTGCCAAAGTACGAATACTGTAATAGTGTCGCTTTGACTGCCCCCAGTGTCGGAGTTGAACTCTGGATCCAGTTAGTAAGAATCAGACTTTTGGCCACCGTCACTATGATGGTAAGTAATATTATGTGATGATGTTTGTTATTGCCCAGTTCCCAATTACTAAAGTTAACACATAACATTGCAAGTGGGTCTTTATTAACATGTATTTTCATCATTGAATTGATGAAATGTGTTATTTTGTCCCAGAATTTTCTTATTTTACGGCATTCCCACATGTTGTGGAAAAAGGTAGCATTATTCTGTTTACATATTGGACAAATGGCAGGTTCATTTGGGACCATAAATTTTCTCCTATTTTGTGAAACGTATGCCCGATTTATTATTTTAACATGTATTTCCTGCAAATGGGCTGATTTTAAAATTTTCAGGATATTATCAAAATGAGAGTAACATATTGGAGTCTACCACATCAGGAATATCATTGTTCCATTTATTTACCAAAGGATCCCATATCTTACATGTGGAGCCCATCAAAATATCAACTTGCAATAATTTGGTCTTATATTTATTTCTCGCTACAAATTGTAGTAATGGTATGAGTGGATCCGATTGCTGCTCTTCCCGAAAGGGCTTAGGATGACTTTGAGCAAAGTAGTGTCTTTTATTGCTCTAATTCCTTTTTCCTTCCAGATCAGATACCAAGCATTAACCTGGAGAAAAGCAGGGGTTACCCCAAATTGGTGCATAGACTATGCTATTACTATTCCTATTATATTTAATATTTATATATCGCCAAGACCGATACGTTTGATTAAATAAAATATTATTCCAGATATGTTGTGAGATGTCTTTTTTCTTACACAGTAACAGCGCTGCTGGGGAATAGGGACGAAAGCTTTGCTCTTCTAATGCTTGATTAGTATAAGTTCCTTTATCTAAGAACCAGTCAGATATGTAATGAAAGGAAACAGCATGTGTGAAAGTCACTAGATCAGGAATTCCCAGTCACCCTTTGTTTTTGGGGAGTCGTAGTTTGTTATAAGCAATTTTAGGTTTCTTCCCCTGCCAAATAAACTTTAAAAATTGGGATTTACAGAGCCTAATATCAGATTTAGACAGCTGTATAGGAAGCATTGTTTACGTTCAGATAATTCTCAATCAATTCATCCAATAGACTTGAATAAGTAGCCATGAGCAGTAAGTATTTCCAGTCGAAGAATTTATTGAATCGAGCCCTTAACTCAGCAATCGTAGACACTGTGGATCACCGAGGGTCAGAAAGCAGTGACAACATCATTTTACAAAACAGGGATATTTATCACAATTCTTGTCACCCTTATACACATTAAAAATACATAGGTCATCATGGACTTTTATTCCTGTCAACATCATATTGCTACTTTTCCTATTCCTAGTATTCATAA
Organism: Limnodynastes dumerilii; assembly: GCA_011038615.1. NCBI lineage: Eukaryota > Metazoa > Chordata > Amphibia > Anura > Limnodynastidae > Limnodynastes > Limnodynastes dumerilii. Next base: position 202,105 of record WWET01001717.1, on the reverse strand, counting down.
GTGAAATGCAATAACATAGTCTACAAGTCTCCATTTCAAGGCTGACATCCTACCTTATCCTTTATGTTATTCTCCTAGACGTTAACATCTTGTCTGTACTGGGTCACCCTGATTCACTAATTGTACCTTGACTTTTAACATATATTTATTTTGTTTTTTATTGGTAATTTGTGATTTTTATTAAGGACTGATAAGTTTAACTCTTAGTTGCATATTGTAAATTGGTATGTGTTATTGAATATATATATGCGTATAATGTTTTATGGTTAAATTAATGTATATATCATTGTATAAATCCAGTCTGAAGCAGTAAGGGTATATATGAAAATGTGAAGGTGTTTGATTATATGAATATAACTTTGACAGCATCTGTATTATATATGATATCTTGGGAAATATATGGCTATTCTGCCCAGTAACAAAAGGGTTAAAAAGCGCCAACTTTCCAGCAATTTATATACAGCCTTTAAAAGCGGGGTGTAATTATCTTTGTATAAACTATGTAAGTCTTTCCGAATATTAATACCTAGGTATTTCACTGAGGTACGTGCAACTTGAAAAGAATGTAAGATAGGGCTCAAATTTTGAGTTTGGCTGTTACCTGACAATGCTAGGACTTTAGATTTTTGAAAATTTATTTTATAGCCCGCAAAGGAGCCAGATTTTTCAATGACATGTGTGATAATTGGTATAGATTGTTCTGGTTTCGAAACAAAGAGCATAATGACGTCCGCAAAAAGAGCTATCTTTGCCTCATAATTACCTACATTTATCCCTTTGAAGGTCTGTCTCTCTCTGAGAGCTATAGCTAATGGTTCGAGGGCTATAGCGAATAAAAGTGGAGATAATGGGCATCCTTGCCTAGTACCCCTCTGTATAGGAAATGGAGGAGAGAGGTAGCCATTACTCGCTATCTGGGAGGTAGGGTTGGAATACAGAGTTTGTATCATTGTAAGGAAAGATTGCGAAAAGCCAAAACGTCCTAAGCATTCAATTAAGTGATCCCATGTGACCAAATTGAATGCTTTTTCAGCATCTAATGAGATCAATAAATTATGTTCCTTAGAGCCACACATCTTCACCTCTTGTAAGATTGTTAAAACCTTTCTGATATTTAAGACTGAGTGCCAGCCCCATATAAAACCTGTTTGGTCTTTATGTATTATGGATGGTAAGATTAGTTTTAATCTATCTGCTAATATTTTTGTGAAAATTTTATAATCTGTATTTAACAATGATATTGGCCTATATGAGCTAGCTAATTCCGGGTCTCTGTCAGATTTGGGAAGCACTTTGATCGTTGCTGAACTAAAATATATTGGTACAGAATTTTTTGTCAAGATATTGTTATAGACTTCTTGCAGAGAGGGACATATTTGATCTTTAAGAATTTTGTAAAAGTCTGCCCCATACCCATCAGGTCCCGGGACTTCAATGGTTTGAGTTTTGAAATAGTTTTTGCAATTTCTTCAACTGATATTGGGGACATGAGCACATCGATCTGATCTGCAGATACCTGGGGAATATTCAGATTTTCCCAGAACTCTTTCTTATTTACCTGATATATACCTTTTGTAAGACATTGGATATATCTGTACCTTTATAAACCTTTGTACCATCTTCTTTACGCAGTAGACCAATATTATTGTGTTTTCTATTATCTTTTAATAAGTTAGATAGCAGTTTGCCTGTTTTATTCCCAAATCTGTAAAACTGATACTTTACCATGGGAGGTGTATCTATCACTCATTTGTTGCAAAAGTGCATTGAAATGTGTTTTCATTTCTAGGTATTTAGTTTTAGTCGTGGGTGTTGGATTTGCAACAAATGATTGGTAGGCTTTCGTAAGGTCGGTTTGGGCTTTAAGATATCTTTCTGTCAACTGGTTATGATGATTTTTGTGAAGGAGATTGTTTCTCCTCTAAGTACTGCCTTAGCAACTTGCCAGAATAAGAAAGGATCAGATCGATGCTCTTCATTGTATCGTAAGTGTCCCAGTTAGCTATGATCATATCTCTGAATTGTACAGAACTGGTTAAATAAGTTTAAAACCTCCATTGCCTATATGGCCCTGTGTCTATATTTGTCATCAATTTTGTCCAGATCAGAGCATGATCAGACAAACATATTGGCTCAATCTGTGCATCCAGTATTCTGGGGAGAAGAGCACCGGAAGCGAAAATATAATCTATGCGTGATAATGTACCAAGAGCCACGGGCAGACAAGTAAATTCACGGTCTAGTGGGTTCCTGTTTCTCCAAGTATCTTTTAAAAGCAACTGAGATACAAAGGTATGTATGCCCTGGTTTTTACTCCAAGACTTATTTTTATGGGTTTTAGAACTTTGCTGCTTATCCATATGTAATGACATTATTTGATTAAAGTCACCACCTATTATAAGAGAGTCCGATGTCTGTAATTTGGCTAATAATCGGTTGTAAAACTTTTTCTGTTTAATATTCGGAGCATATAAATTATATATAGTCATTCTAGTATTCTCAACTGATACCTCCGTAATTGTATATCTGCCCATCGTGTCTGTAACATATGAGTGAATTTAGTTGTTTGAGTATTAGAACAACTACTCCCCTAGCTTTTGACGTGTAAGGTGCATATGTTAGCATTTTGAAGCCTAGAGTATTTCATTTAACTATCTCTTTTTCTGATATGCGTTTCTTGGAGCAGCGCTATTTCTAACTTTAGGTTTTTTAAGTACTTTTTAAAAAAAATTTCCGTTTTATGGGAGAATTAAACCCTCCCACATTCCAAGAGCAAAATTTTATTGTAGCCATAGTAAGGCATATTCAAAATAATAAAAAAATTGAGTAAGACTCCTTACAATCCCGTCCCGCATATTAATATATTTCAAGCCTATACTTTGTTTTTGTTTTTTCCCTCCCCCGTCCTATTACTGGCTTCGTTCTTATGACCTCTCCACATAGACCAAAAAGACTCCATTAGAAAAATGTAGATACCTCTATGAATAAATTGCAACCGTCTATAAAGAACCATGTATCTATGAACTAAAAAAATAAAAATAAAAATATACCACAAACATCTTCCCCATGATACCATTATACATGGGGTGACTTCCAAAAAGTACCTAAATAGGTACTCCATCCAAAAACATAGCAAAGAGAAGTTACAATGCAACACTCCTCTAGGTGCCACGGCATTTCTGATAAAGGTTTCTTTCTGTAAACCCGTTTGGATATACCCATAATAGGTATAATTTTATTTGTTTTTTATTTGTTTTTTTTCCCCCTCCTTCTTTCTCCTTTCTCTCACCCTTTTAGCTAAATTTAATCGTTTTTAACCATTTTTGTCTCAAACTATAACAATTCTATGGCAGATAACGGATTTTGCATATATAACCAACTATATCCTTTTAACAGTCTTGAGACAAGAAAATTGTCTAAGCAAGCAAGTTCTCAAAAAAACGAGTTTAGAATTCAAAAGTTCAATCCCAATAATTGTATATGATACCATCCTCGCGATTTCAGTGTTGGCATGGACCAATCCTGGGAGTCCAGATTATAGCTAGTACACACAGCATACTAAGTCACTCTTGCCAGTACGATAGTATCCAATTGGCCCACTGCTTCTCGTTATTAAAACTGGTTTTCTTAGCCTGAGATTTTTAGCCTTAAGAAACTAAAATTGGTATAGCCGTATTACTGGTCTTCAGCAAAGTTTGTATTTCCTGCTTGGAGATAATCCTTCGCGTCCTCTGGGGTGAGAAAGTCTTTGGCCACCTTTACCTCGAACAGTCGTAGACGTGCTGGGTAGAGGAGCGCAAATTTCCGGCCTTCTGTGAATAGAGTAGAACAAATAGATGCAAATTCTTTACGTGCTCTCAGGACTTCAGCCGAATAATCTTGGAACAGTCGTATATGCTTTCCTTCCCACTGAAGCGAATCCTTGTTTCTGGACGCGCTCCAAATAATTTCTTTGTGGAGAAAATTCAAACGAAATATGACAACTCTAGGTCGGCTTGTTGTATCTTCTCTGGGTTCCCCCAGCCTATGTGCCCTTTCAATAATCAGATCTGCACATTCTGAGGTAACTTGGAATAGCTCTGGTAATTGAACACGCAGAAATAAATATAGGTCAGGTCCCTTTAGGTTTTCAGGTAGTCCAACTATACGAAGGTTGTTCCTTCTGGATCTATCTGTTTCTGATTTTTCTGCATTTGGGTTGTGGATTTCTTGAGTGTGCATACATCAGTGAACATTTCTCCAGCTCTTTGCTCATAAATCTCTACATGCTGCTGTAATTGTGTGATCTGTTCTTTAACCTCCTGTATTGCTTTTGTAAAGGAGGAAGCCTGTGTAGACATGGCTGCATGGTCTCTTTTATAGCCTGGACTATGTCACTATATGCCAGGCCAGATATATCTTTTTCAGGTCTGGGGGACATTGAAGGGGATACTGGAGACTCAGGGGGAGAGGGCTCCTTTTCTTGCCTTGAGGGCACTACCGCCACCATTTTAAGTTCCCCACGACGCTTGTCAGTACGAGCCTTTTGCTGCTTTGCAGGCATCTGGGTCGGGAAAGTAGCGCTTCATAAACTGGGGAGCGTTCTTTATAATCGCTGTGGCTGTAGTTTAAACGTGGCTGGCACTATGCAAAACAGGTGTAATTATCAGTTATAGCCGCAGTCACCCCGGAGCTCTCACTCGACACCTCTCATTCAATGCGCGCCGGAACCGGAAGTCTCAACTGATCTCTGTTTATATTCTAAGTGTGTGAAAGGCAAGCAAATGCTCATTGTGGTTTATGTGGATGATCTGCTACTTGCTGGTAAACCAAGTGAAATAAAAAGGGTAAAAGAGGCACTTAGTACATGATTCAAGTTAAAAATCTTAGGGCCTGCTCATCATATTTTAGGACTGAGAGTTATACAAGACAAACAAGTTGGAACAATTTCAGTTGATCAACAGAATTATATTGAAAGCATGCTCAAAAGATATGGAATGGAGGAATCAAAACCAGTCAATACACCTATTGATGTGAGCACAAAACTCAGCAAAAAAATGTGTCCTTCTACACCAACTGAAATAAAAGATATGGAAAGTATTTACTATCAGAGCGCAGTTGGAACTTTGATGTATGCAGCCATTGGAACAAGGCCAGATATAATGCATGCTGTAAGCAAGGTACTGCATTGGATTGCAGTAAAGAGAATTTTACGGTATTTAAAGGGGACTTCCTCAGCAAAGCTTGTATTTTCCAAACATGGGAACTCTAAATTAGGAGCATATTGTGATGCTGATTGGGGTTCAGATGAAGATGATCAGCGATCTTACACCAGATACATATTTATGTTAGGAGATGCAGCAGTCAGCTGTTCAAGTAGGAAACAACCAACAGTAGCATTATCCAGCACAGAGGCTGAATACATGGCTCTGACAGAGATTGCAAAGGAGGCCATGTGGATTAAGAAAATCCCGCAAGAACTCGATCTTCTTTGAAATGATGATGTAATTGAAATCGCATGTGATAATCGGGGTGCAATTGATCATTCTCTAAATGCAAGACATCATGGGAGAGCAAAGTACATTGCCATAAAGCATCACTTCAACAGAAATTTGGTTAATGAGGGCAAAATAGTTGTGAACTATATTGCAACAGAGAAGAACCTTGCTGATGTTTTGACCAAAGGACTTATATATCCAAAGCCATGTGGACTCGTGAGTCATTTTGGACTGGAGTACAAAGAGCATGGTTAATGTTATGCTTTGTTCTATAAAGACATAAACATGTCAGGTAGAATGTAAATGTTTATTAATGTGTTTAATATGTTTACATGGATATCTGAGGGCTTCAAACAAGGGGGTGGGGGTGTTAAAGTTATGTCATTTTGAATGCATAGATGTTTAAAGCCTGCTCAGTTACTGCACCTAGGTGGCACTGTTGCAAACAGCAAATAAAGTTTTGTTCTCCATCTTGGCTTATCAAGAGCACATGTCTGCCTGTGTCTCTCCTTTGTGATCTGTGCCTTTTGCTACAATTACAAGGGGCAGACATGGAGGTTGGACATTACAAGAGGCAGACATGGAGGTTGGACATTGCAAGGGGCAGACATGGAGGCTGGACCTTAAAAGGGGTAGACATGAATTTGAAGAATTCTCTGCTGTCCTCCGTAACAAATTTAACAAAAAAACATTCAAAAGTCTCATTAATGGTAATGGCTTATGTGCTGTAATAGATATTGTTTTACATACATTAATTAAATCATTTAAAAATGTTAATTGAGTGATTGAGTTAGAAACATAGAAAGTGACGGCAGATAAGAACCACATGGCCCATCTAGTCTGCCCTTTTCTTCCCTAAGCGAAGCAGATTCTACCCCACCCCTATTTTCCAACCCCAACCATGAATGTAAGAAGGTAGAAAAAGTGGTTGAGTTGAATGGCGCATCTGAACTCGTATATGAAACAAATTGATGCATGGTATGTAAAAGGTTGGCCACCAATGATTTAAACTTAAACTAAAAAATAAATACAGAAACTCAAACATAATGTTCCAATAAATCCAAAAATTTCCCAAGACTTTGGAACTCCTCCACAACATTAGCTATGGTGTGCCTGGCCATAGCTAGATAGGCAATGCAGTGCTGTCTCCGATCTTCCTCCATGATCTGAAACACTGTTAAGAAATGTAAGATGAAAAATAATGAGTACATTAGCACCTAATAAAACAATGTCATAAAAACTAAGGAAGTTTAAGTACCAGACTCTGCTTGGGGATGTTCAGCCCAAGCTGCTTCTTCTCCCAAATCATCCTCATCCTCTACAACGACCACCAAATCTTCATCCACCTCCTCAGCTACCATCTCCTCTTCTGGCACAATGTCCTCCTCCTCGACCGTTTCCACTTCCGGAGCAGTGTCCTCCTCCTCCTCCTCCACTGCCACCATCTCCTCCTCCACCACCATCTCCTCATCCTCCAGGACCATCTCCACTTCTGAAGCAGTGTCCTCCTCCTCCACCTCCTCCTCCGCTGCCACTATCTCCTCCACCTCCACGACCGTCTCCACTTCCGGAGCAGTGTACTCCTCCTCCTCAACCTCTGCAACCTCATCCACCACACTCTCCACTTCTGCCCCAGTCTCCTCCTCCTCCGCCACCATCTCCTCCTCCTCCACAAACGTCTCCACTTCCGGAGCAGTGTACTCCTCCTCCTCAACCTCCGCAACATTCGCAACCTCCTCCACCACACTCTCCTCTTCTGCCCCAGTCTCCTCCTCCTCCTCCACGACCGCCTCCACTTCCGGAGCAGTGTCCTCCTCCGCAACACTCGCAACTTCCTCCACCACACTCTCCACTTCTGCCCCAGTCTCCTCCTCCTCCAGGACCATCTCCACTTCTGAAGCAGTGTCCTCCTCCGCCACCTCCTCCTCCTCTGCTACTATCTCCTCCAACTCCACGACCGTCTCCACTTCTGGAGCAGTGTACTCCTCCTCCTCAACATTCGCAACCTCCTCCACCACACTCTCCACTTCTGCCCCAGTCTCCTCCTCCGCCACCATCTCCTCCTCCTCCACGACCGCCTCCACTTCCGGAGCAGTGTCCTCCTCCGCAACACTCGCAACCTCCTCCACCACACTCTCCACTTCTGCCCCAGTCTGCTCCTCCTCCTCCTGCAAAGTATCCTCCTGCTCAACTGGCAGCGGAAATGGTGGCCTGATATCCTCATGCTCATCATCCTGTGCTGGCTCCTCAACGACTTGCTGTCTTGCTCCTAAATGGTGTGAGACGAAAAATAATGTATAATAATGTAATTTGAGTCTAAAAACAAGTCAAATGGCTTTGGTATTTTTAACATAAAAAAAATAAAATAGTGCTTAAGACACACACACACAAGTATCCATGCATATATTTTGTAGGCTCTTAACGGTTTTTTGAATGTGGTAATTATGTTAAATTGAAAATGTAAACAAAAAAAAAACAAGACTTGTTAGACTGACAATTTTCAGTTTTAATTTCATTTCATTGCTAAATTAAATAACTTACTAAGGCTCCCCCTCCATCTCCTCTGTACTTGTCTGAGAAGATTTGCTAGCAGCTCTGGTTGGCGCCTTCGCAGATCTGACCGCTGATACATTATTTGCAAGATGGTTCTTTGTGAACCATATTTGGCCTGCAATGTGTGCCTAATGCGCCTATATGCATGCCTTTTAATGGCATTAGGGGTGTAAGGACCCCTCACCTCCTCATCCATAATACTTATAATTTGTCTAAGTTCACTGCTTGTGAATGCTGCAACCCTTATATTGAATATTATTAAAATCTCAAATATGAATTCCGCTTTACAAAACGGCAGGAAACCGGAAGTGCTCAAATGTGCAATGCGATTTTAAAACAGCTTGAGTTAGAACATGTAAGGAATGTAAACAAATTAAACAATTTTGATATTTCATTTTTTTAATTTTAATATATTACAAGAAAAAATGATTAAACACATGTAAATACCATTTACACGTGACAATACAGAATGTAAACCTACTCTAATCTAAACTGTATTGATTTTGTATTACAATGCGGCTATGTGCAACGCATCCTACTGTGGTATGGTTCAGTATGCGCTACTCTGAATAGGTCGGTGAGACTTGGAACAAAAAAAAAATAAATACCACTGATTAGCTGCGATTACGATTGCGCATAGAAAATTGCCAGAAACGTGCAATTCACAGCTGACATTTTCATGCGCGAATGCGCATCTTTGAATCACTAGCATTCAAAATGTGTAGTGCGCATCCATATTGCGCTAACCCGCAACTCTGAATCAGCCCCTCTGTCGTTATCCCTTGAGGCTAATTTAGTTATTGAGCTATCCACCCATATCCCCTGCTCCCCACCCCATCAGATGGTTACCCCTATTGACCCTTCCCTGATTACCCCATTTATCTTCTGTTTCTTAGATTTGATGTTATGATCATAATGTTGTGACACACCTTAACTATTATCTCACTTGCCATTGGACATATGCATTATTCTCAACTCTGAGGTAGGTGACCACCTCACCTTATAATATGCATAGAAATCACAAGACATCACACTGATTGGCACTTCACCGGTGGTAGCAACACACAAAACACAGACTACAGTGTAAACCAAAGATTTAGATGCCAGTCTTTTCACAGCTGGGTGTGTTTATAATGTCCAACACACGAGGAGGATGGAAAGATGACAAATAGATCCAATAATAAATAATCCACACACAACTTATTTTACAAGGCCTTTTAGTGGAGAGTTGTTCATCTAATGTGAGCTACAGAAATAGTGTCAAATGATCTGCTTACCCCCAAGTTGAATGTAGGTTTTTCTTTCCTCTGAGTCTATAGATTGCAAAGTGTTTTCAAGCTAAAATTACAAAGACACAAACACATAAAATACAAGTGTTTATTTAGTATTTTAAGCCCAATTTGTTCACTGGTTGACTGGTTGAAGGCTCAGATACTGGAGAAAATCTGTACAATTTTCTTCAGAGAACAGCAAATAAACTTACAAAAATGAAACCGTCCAGTTTAGGATAGAAAGCAGGCTCCCCTTACAGTACATCCACCTAATACCCCTTTCACATCTCCACGAAATACCTGGGATTTTGCAGAGACCCGGGTTTTTGGCAAAAATCCCGGGTATTTCGTGGTGATGTGAAAGGGGTATTAGGCTGTAAGGGGAGCCTGCTTTCTATATTAAACCGGCCGGTCGGTGTTCGTGCTGCTCCAGTTGCAGGAGGTTCGTGCTACAGCGTTTTTCCATCCACGATCTCCTGTACTCAGTGTACGCTGTCACTAACAGTCTGCTAATACTGTAGGTTTTTAAATCGTTTTGTTTTTGATCTAATTAAGATTAAGGCCCGGATTCACACCAGTGTACGTATTGCACATACGTCCTTATTTTACTGATAATTGCTAGTATGCATGCGTAGTAACTATTTTAGGTAATCTACATATTGTTTCGTTACGTAGATTGCCTATATGCAGTCTTTATATTATCTGTAAAATAAGCATGTATGTGCAATACGTCCGCTGGTGTGAATCTGGGCCTAAGTTCTTAATTGACATCTTTGTATATCTCTTCTTTTTGAGCTACTGCTAATGCCTGTATCATCTAATCAACTGGATTGAAGGATATGTGTGGATGAGACTCTTTATCTTCTGCCTGATTACTGACAAAGGAGAGCGTCTTATTTTGGGACTATAATCTGTTTCTACTGTCAAGTAATATGTTTAGGCATACAGAATAGGCCTGATCCAGACCCCCAGACCAGAGTGCAAGTTACTGATGCAACCGCTTAGAGAAGGGAAGCGGTGGAGGGATGTGGACCCTCTAACATGACCCATTCCATTAGGTACAAAATGCTCTGTTCCTGGATTTCCAACTGTCAGTTACTATGGTAACCAGTATTGTTGAATAGAAAAATTATTTTCAAACATCAGTTAATTGATTAAATCCAGGTGAGTGACAGTTGGTAGCTCAGGAGAGGAGTGGGAATGGACCTAATGAAATGGGTCATGTTGGAGGGTCTGGGGATGTGGCCAATGTACAATAAGGGTTTGCCTATTTTCTACTGTGTGACTATATATCATGAATAAAGAACTGTCATATTATCTCTCACATATTTATACCTGCGGTNGTTCAGCGTCCATGTTGGTGATATTCTCTGTGGCATTATTAGGAAATCTGCCTATAAAAATAAATGACAACATGCACATTACATACATCAAAACACGAGAAGCAAGTCATTTGTTTAAACTATTATTAAACAAAATATACTTGCAGCTATTATTTTTAACCTTTATTACATTATTAAATACATGAAATTCCCCCATTCTCTGTTATAATCAATAAGATTGGAACAGATCCAGATTTCTGCAAAAGGCGTGTTTTCCGATTGCTAGCATTAGAAAACACCTGCATTTTGCATCTGTGCATGCACCAAATACCCAGTACAGATCAGCAGGGCCGCCACCAGGAAGTCTGTGGCCCGGGACACAACTGGGGCATTGCGGACCTTCATTAACAGCGGGCTAATACGCAGGGAAGTCCTTCCCTTTACATTGGTCCGCTAATGAGTAGTTCTGAGCATCAAGTATCAGCGGTATGATAGGTAAGTATTGACGGGCCTCATCAGCTAGTAACATTGGTGATCTAATGAAGTATGTCTTTTATAATACATATAGCAAAGCTACATAAAAATTCAAACTGAAGTATGGCATTCATTTATCAATAGGATAAAGCAAAAGCCTAATAGATATCTTCCATTTAAGTAAAGTGACTTTTGCCCTTGTTTACAGTAGTACCTACCAGTCAGTGTTCATGCACATACACAGGAGCACAGAGCCAAAGCGAAGGGTCACAGGCAAGGAGCAGTGAAGCGTGAGTCCAGGGACCAGGGGCGCAAGAAGAGACCATGGAGAATACGGCAAGAGCAGCTGGGAAGAGCAGGACTACAGAGACCGGGGCAAGGCAGGAGACTGACATGAGAGAACCTGAGGACAAGGTGAGAAGGCTGTAAGGCAATGTGCAATATACAGGAGCTGTATACTACACGTTTTACAGCTTAATTTCCCAGCTCAAAAGTGTCCAAACTTCATATATTCCTTTTTTACCTTTTCTTCAAAAAGTTTTTAACACTGGAAACAACCACATCTTTATGGTTGTGGGTCCCTGTAGCAAATGCCCTATTTCAAAAGGGCCGCTCGCTCCCAATCAGTTCCAAAGTGGCTGGGATATCAATTGCTTATGCCTTAACAAGGCATAGCAATCGATCCCCGGAGAACCGAACACGGTGCTCTGAAAAGTAAGGTGTCCCTACCCCTCCCTGGTATGCAGTCCCCGGTTAGAAAATCCCAATTTCGAAAATCTCTATTTCGACCACTAAATTGCGAATTTTCGCTATTTCGAAAGTTCGCAATTTCGAATTTTCGCTATTTCGAACGTTCCCTATTACGAATGTAATAGGTTACGAAACATGCACATTTCGATTGTATTTCTATTTCGATTGCTGTATTTTCGATTATTCTCTATTGCTATTATTCTCAATTTCGAAAAATTCTATTTCATAAAGCTCCCTATTCAGAATATACTTCTATTTCTACATTTCTATTTTCGAATTTTCTCTATATAGCTATTCTTTTCAATTTCTACATTTCATTTCATTTAATGTTGTTATTCATAAATAAACAAATA
>WWET01001717.1:160563-175483 GCA_011038615.1 Limnodynastes dumerilii | reverse complement strand
ATATATAGGTAACTGGCACTCCTGAATACAAAGGTAGCTGCTTTAAGGTGCACTCAAAAAGTATTTGGATAATAAGGTGAATTAAGCCACAGAGGGTTATTTATTTAGAGCATCCCAACATTTCAGCTGTCTAACGCAGAGAAACGCAGTTAAACGTGAGAAACTTCTTAAGGTGGAAAACGACTATGAGGAGAACCTGGTATATCCATGGTTCTCGGGGACTGAGTCTAGAATCCAAACAACCAAACGTAGACCCTATAGAAGACGTCCCTTTGTCCAAAGGTCCGCGTTTGATGCCTCTAGCGGGCCTAACACCAGCGACAGTGACACTGAACTTGCCAATCGTCATCCTCCACCTCCCCGCCGGGGTTTATCCGACAAACCGCCCGTAGGGGCGGGTGTACAAGGATCTCAAGATTCCAGACCAAACCCTTCAAAGCCACCAGGAGAGGTGGCCAGTGGAAGAGGCACAAAGAAATTAAGATCCAAGAGGATTTGATATTTAATCTATCCTCCAGAGTATTGACCCATACTGAACTTGAAGTGCTTAATAAGGGACTATCCTTTGTACCTACCTCTTCATTTGATGGCCTACAATCTAAAATTGAAACTTTTAAACTCTCACGCCAACTAAGATTGAAAGAATTCTTTGGACTGCAACCTCCGCTTTCTACAGATGACTCGGGACTACCTGTGGGTCTGAGTCCTAAATCCTCTTTTGACCCGTCCTCATCCAATACCTCCTTAAAAATCTTCTCTAGACTACTGGAGGAGGGCATCACTAAAGCTGCTTCCCAGATGCCTCATGCGATGAATAACCTTTCACGGACCCAACGTGATGCGCTTTTAATCTTCAGAATGATCCCAGCTTGGTATTTCACCCGGCGGATAAAGGTGACGGCATCGTGATTCAAAATCGTGAAGATTACTGTACAGAAATTTTCCGTCAATTAGCTGACTCTATGGTCTATCATAAACTTAACTCTGACCCTACTGTACAATACAAAAATCGGCTTTAAGACATTCTACAGCACGCTTTCCTTGAGGGTCATATTACAGCCAAGACTATGGAGGCACTTATTGTCAAACATCCTACTATGCCCATCCTTTACACTCTTCCGAAAGTCCACAAAAATCTCCATCAACCCCCTCGCAGACCAATTATTTCTGCCAGGGGGTCATTGTTACAGCCCATTTCTTGTTTTTTTGGATGTTTTTTTGCAACCTATTATTCAAGTTCAAAGCACCTTTTTGAAGGACACCACCCAATTCTTGAATATCATTAATTCCCTGATTGACTTACCCTCTGCATACTGGCTTTGCACCATTGATGTGGTAAGCCTTTATACCAGCATCCCACATGATGCTGGTATCCAAGCTACTGAAACCCTGCTGAGATCCAACCCGCAATACTTGGGTCCTCCTATACTTCTCTTTGTCGACCTCCTGAAGATGGTCCTTACTTGTAACTTCTTTATGTTCAACGGTGAGATCTATTTGCCACGACAGGGCTATGCGATGGGGTCCAATGTGGCCCCATTGTACGCTAATGCCTACATGTTTCAGGTCGAAAAAGAACTGTTTCTGGAAAACCCCCGGTACTGTGAGAAATTCCTATTGTTTCTACGCTACATTGATGACATTTTCGCCATTTGAACCGATATTGGAGATGAATTTGAAAACCTGATGTCCTTCATCAACTCCTTGGATTCAACCAATAAATTCACCCATACTAAAAGTATTAGTGAAATACACTTTTTGGACATCAAAGTGATTAGAAAAGGCAATCTTCTGACTACAACTATGTTCCAGAAACCTACTGACAAAAACACCCTGCTGTATGCCAAGAGTCATCATCCACCGTCTCTCATCAAAGAGCTCCCATTTTCCCAGCTGATCAGAGCCAAGCGGATCAGAAGCGACCCAGAGGTGGCGGAGCAACAAATGACGGAAGTTTTGAATAACTTTCTACGGAGGGGTTACAGCTAATCTTGTCTACAAAAGTCTAAACTGAGAGTGGACCAAATCTCCAGAGAGTTTCTATTGATTTCTAAACCCAAGAAACAACTTGACAAAAACATACCATGGATCACATGGTATAATCATCTTGTCAGGCCCCGTCGCATATCTGCCGCTTGCCTCTGTTTACCCTCTAATCTCCTTGACTCTGATTCTGCTATACGCACCTCGCTTCTCTCCTCTGTCCCGTCTGCTGGTCTCCAGCTTCCGGCTCGCGCTGGTGACGTCTCCCTGGCAACCACAGACCCACATTCCTACGGACTGTCGGGCACTGTGTTGACGCGTCCTGGTTACCATAGCGCTGCCCTATCCCTTCCGTTGGCGCAATCTCTGCACTGTTCTGATTGGTCCTTTCTTGTTTAAAGGTATCTCTCTCCCTCTCAGTAGATGCTGGTTATAGTTTTTCTGTTGCGTTACTGTGCCAGTCTGGTTGCTTTTCTCTAGCCTAGTGCTTTGATTATTTCTCTTGTTCTTAAGTGCCCTCATTCATTCCTGCCCAAGTTCCTTGCCATTGTTCCCTATTGTCTCTTGTTCCTTCTCTCTCTCCTTAGTGTTTCTTCCAGATTTGTGTTTTCCTATTTATTCCTGCCTGACTGTATCTGTTAACCCCTTAGGGGGTTCCTGCCGTTTGAGTGTGTGATTGACTGTCTTAGTCTGTCTAGTACGTCTAGTCCGTCCCGTTAACCCCATCTTGTCCTCTGAGTCCGTTCTGTGTTTTTTGTATTGTTTGTCCTGGTGTAGTTCCTTCTGACCGGCCTATTACCCCCTACTATATTCCTTCTGTCTAATCTGGTTTTCTCACTAAGTTCTTCTTATTCCTCACCCAGGTTTTCTCTAAAGGTGCGTATCCTGACGAGTCCCATCTGCTCCAGTCTATCCCCACCATTAGGGGCTCTAGCGAAAACTCAGACAGACATCAGGCTCTACAAACCGGTGAGTTACCCGTTCTCTACTTCTCTTTCTCTTTGGTCACCCCAGTTCCCTGTCAGGGTAAACCCAGGGTTCGATAACATTCCAAGGTACCATAACATTATAATCAGCCAATATAGAGATTTTGTTGATAAGTACCCCAGGACTTTCCAGTGCTTTTTTTTAGGTTTCATTCAACATGGAGCCTTCTGCTTCTGAAGCAATCAATGCCCTGATTACACAGGTTTCTCATCTAGGCCACATGGTCCAGAACCTCACCACCAAAGTGGAATCACAAGAACAGGCAATCGCTGCTCTTCGTCCAGTCCCTCCTTTGGCGGCTCCAGCTGCATCTGCACCTGCCCCTATGCTGGATATCAAAGCTCCTCTGCCCGATCGTTTCTCTGGAGACCATTCTAAATATCGGCTTTTCAAGAACAGCTGCCTTCTGTATTTTCAATTGCGGCCCTCTGCTTCGGGCTCTGAACCTCAGAGAGTAGGACTCATAATTTCCCTCTTGCAGGGTGAACCTCAATCCTGGGCGTTTTCTTTGGACCCTGCACAGCCAGCCAGGCAATCTTTGGAAGAATTCTTCAGAGCTATGGGAATTATCTATGACGACCCGGACCAGGAGGCTTCAGCAGAAGCTAAACATCGTGCTATTCGTCAGGGCCGGAGATCCGAGGAAGAATTTGCTGCAGAGTTCAGAACTTGGGCCACAGAGTGTCGCTGGAATGATCCGGCCCTACGATCACAATTTCGAATGGGCTTATCTGAATACATTAAAGACGCTCTGGTGCAATATCCTGCACCACAAACTTTGGAGGACTTGATGAAGCTGTCTATTAAAATTGATCGTCGCTTCAAGGAAAGAAAGTTCGAGAAGACTTTCTGTCCTCCGTCAGTGTCCATCCCACTAACGTCTCCTCCAGATGAAGAACCAATGCAAATTGGTTACTTTCGGCTTTCCAAGATGGAGAAGGATAGGAGACAAAATCTTGGTCTTTGTTTGTATTGTGGTGGAAAGGCACACATGGCTGATCAATGTCCCAAAAAGGTAAAACCCTCGGGAAACGACTCAGCCAGATGAATATGGAGGAGATTCATCTGGGGCTGAATTTGATTTCTTCCTCCAATTCTTTACTCCTTCCTGTCCTCATCAAAATCAGGGACTCCCCCATTAAAACCAAGGCTTTTATTGACAGCGGAGCAGCCGGGAACTTTCTGGACACAGAATCGGCCAAGAAATGGAGAATCAACACTCAACCATTATCTCTGCCTATAATTGCCTATGGTCTCAACGGTGCTCCTCTCTCCGGGGGACCCATCTCACGCATCTCTGAGCCCATTCAACTCCAGGTAGGAGCTTGCCATTCAGAGACCATTCAATTTTACATTTTTTCTTCTCCCGCTTCTAAAGTTGTTTTAGGCCATCCTTGGCTGTCCAAACATAATCCCGTCATTGACTGGTCCAGTGGGGAGTTTATTCAATGGAAGGACTCCTGTAAAAGCTATCTAACTCTTCCTATTCGTCAAGTTGCTGTGGAAGTTGCTGTGGAAGACACACTCCTTCTTTCTCATTATGCTGGATTTCAAGACGTCTTTTCTAAGAAGGAAGCAGATAATTTACCTCCTCATCGTCCATATGACTGTACTATCGACCTTGTTCCCAGCTCAAACTACCCTAAGGGGCGTCTGTTCTCTTTATCTATCCCTGAGACCAAAGCCATGGACGATTATGTCAAAGAAAATCTTCAAAAAGGCTTTATTCTCCCTTCTCATTCTCCCATGGGGGAAGGGTTCTTTTTCGTTGGGAAAAAAGATGGTTCACTCCGTCCTTGTATAGACTTCAGAGCGTTGAACAAAATTACTATGAAGAATAAATATCCTTTACCCCTCATTTCAGATTTGTTGAGATGCTGTGATCTTCACCAAAATTGATCTTCGTGGAGCCTATAATCTAATTTGCATACGTAAAGGGGATGAATGGAAGGCAGCCTTTAATACACAATCTGGACACTATGAATACCTTGTAATGCCATTTGGTCTCTGCAACGCTCCAGCCGTGTTTCAAGACCTTATTAATGATGTTTTAAGAGACATTTTAGGCATTCTTTTTTATCGTTTATTTGGATGACATCTTGATTTATTCCTGTTCTCTGCAAGAACACCGTGTACAAGTTTGCCAAGTTCTACAAAGGCTTCGTGAGAATCAATTATTCGCTAAACTAGGAAAATGCGAATTCGAAGTCACTGAAGTATTGTTTCTGGGTTACCTTATCTCTTCACAGGGTTTTGCCATGGACCCTGCCAAAGTTCGTGACATCCTGGACTGGGCCCAACCTACTGACCTTCAAGCCATCCAAAGGTTTTTAGGTTTTGCTCATTTCTATAGAAGATTTGTACGTTCATTTTCTGTTCTGGTGACACCCATTTCTGATCTCACTAAAAAAGGTGCAGATACCTACAACTGGCCCCCCAAGGCGGTTGAATCATTTAAACATCTGAAAATTGCTTTCACCACAGCCCCCATTCTCCGTCATCAAAATCCTGACCAACCTTTCATTGTGGAAGTCGACGCTTCAGATGTGGGTGCAGGGGAAGTGTTGTCTCAATATAATTCTACCGACAATCGTTTATATCCCTGTGCTTACATGTCCAAGAAATGTTCTGCCGCAGAGAAAAATTACGATGTTGGAAATCGAGAATTGCTAGCCATCAAGCTCGATTTGAGGAATGGAGGCACTGGTTAAAAGGAGCCAATCACAAGATCACAGTAATCACTGACCATAAGAATTTGGCCGTCATCGAATCCGCCAAAAGGCTGAATCCTCGGCAAGCCCACTGGGCTCTATTTTTTACCAAGTTCTACTTCTACTTCTCCATCACGTATTGTCCTGGATCCCTGAATCGTCTAGCAGATGCCCTGTCACAGTCTTTTCTGTCTAAAGATGATTCCTCTGCGTGTCCCTTACCTATCATTCCAGCCACCTCAATTATTTCTGGATTTACTCAAGACCTTCATTCGCAGCTTCTTCAAAAACAGCATTTGAGTCCTAGGAACAAACCTAAAGATCTTTTATTTGTTCCTGTCTCCCTCAGGAGAGTCGTCCTTCAAGAATGTCATGCTTCCAGACCGGCCGGTCATTTTGGTATTCAAAGGACTCTTTCTCTGCTGTCCAGAACGGTGTGGTGGCCTGCTATGTCTAGGTATGTGGAAGATTTTGTCAATGCTTGCACTATTTGTGCCCAGAGTAAGTCCCCCAGAAGTTCCCAGTTTGGTCCCCTCCTCCCCTTATCAGTCCCCAGGAATCCATGGACTCACTTGTCCATGGACTTTAGTACCGATCTTCCTAATTCTTTGGGCTTCACCACTATCTGGGTTGTCATTGACAGGTTTAGTAAGGTGGCTCATTTTATTCCCCTGTCAGGATTACCCTCGGCCAAGTTGTTAGCCGAGCTTTTCATCAAACATATTTTTAGACTTAACGGCTTACCATGGGATATTGTTTCTGATCGGGGCTCGCAATTTGTAGCCAAATTTTGGAAAGCTTTTTGTAACCTTTTACATATCAAGCTCAGCCTTTCTTCAGGGTATCACCCCCAGTCTAATGGACAAACCGAAAGGGTCAACCAGGTACTGGAGCAATATTTACGATGTTTTTCTTCTTCCTCTCAAAAAAACTGGGCCTCTAATATTCCGTTTGCAGAATTTGCTTGCAACAATTCCACTTACTCTTCTACTAAAATCTCCCCGTTTTTCTGTAATTCTGGTCATCATCCTCGTGCCACCTTATTATATTCCCCAGAACAAAACTCGGATCCTGATGTCTCTCGGTTTACTTCCCGTATCAAAACAGTCTGGAGGAAAGTTAATAAGGCCCTTACTAAAGCGGCTCTGGTATCCAAAACTAGGGTGGATCAGCACTGTTCCTTTCACTGTTTCAAAGTGGGCGATAAAGTATGGCTCTCTACAAAAAACATTCGCCTTCGCCAAGCTTGTCAGAAGTTAGGGCCCCATTTTATTGGACCATTTGTAATTATCCGCAAAATCAATGCTGTGGCTTTTTGTCTCAGATTACACACTTCCATGCACATTACCAACACTTTTCACGTGTCCCTGTTAAAGCCATTTAGAGAATCCACTAAATACAGGTTTAAATCTTTCTCCAGGCCAGCTCCCATGATCATTAATGGTAATGAAGTATTCATTGTGGAGGATGTTTTAGATTCCAAAAAAGTACAAGGTAATATTTACTATTTAGTCCACTGGCTATGGTCCAGAAGAGAGGGAATGGGTTCTTGCCAAAAATGTTCATGCAGACAAGGTTCTTTAAAGATTTTTATGCCAGGTTCCCTGAGAGACCTAGAATTAGGGGTTCCTTAACCCCTCATCAAGGGGGGGGGGAGTAATGTCAGGCCCCGTTGCATTTCTGCCACTTGCCTCTGTTTACTCTCTAATCTCCTTGCCTCTGATTCTGCTATACGCACCACGCTTCTTTCCTCTGTCCCGTCTGCTGGTCTCCGGCTTCCGGCTCACGCTGGTGATGTCTCCCTGGCAACCACAGACGCACATTCCTCCGGACTGTCGGGCGCTGTGTTGACGCGTCCTGGTTGCCATAGCGCTGCTCTATCCCTTCCTTTGGCGCAATCTCTGCACTGTTCTGATTGGTCCTTTCTTGTTTAAAGGTATCTCTCTCCCTCTCAGTAGACGCTGGTTATAGTTTCTCTGTTGCCTTACTGTGCCAGTCTGGTTGCTTTTCTCTTGCCTTGTGCTTTGATTATTTCTCTTGTTCTTGAGTGCCCTCATTCATTCCTGCCCAAGTTCCTTGCCATTGTTCCCTATTGTCTCTTGTTCCTTCTCTCTCTCCTTAGTGTTTCTTCCAAATTTGTGTTTTCCTATTTATTCCTGCCTGACTGTATCTGTTAACCCCTTAGGGGGTTCCTGCCGTTTGAGTGTGTGAGTGACTGTCCTAGTCTGTCTAGTACGTCTAGTCCGTCCTGTTAACCCCATCTTGTTCTCTGAGTCCGTTCTGTGTTTTTTTTATTGTTTGTCCCGGTGTAGTTCCTTCTGACTGGCCAATTACCCCCTACTATATTCCTTCTGTCTAATCTGGTTTTCTCACTAAGTTCTTATTCCTCTCCCGGAATTCTCTCCCGTTTTCTCTAAAGGTGCGTATCCTGATGAGTCCCACCTGCTCCAGTCTATCCCCACCATCAGGGGCTCTAGCGAAAACTCAGACAGACATCAGGCTCTACAAACCGATGAGTTACCTGCTCTTTACTTCTCTTTCTCTTTGGTCACCGCAGTTCCCTGTCGGGGTAAACCCAGGGTACCATAACATTCCAGGGTACCATAACACATCTAAGCTTTTTTTGTAAACACGCCGCCAGATCCCTCTGGCCTGTGATCACTACAGACCCAGCACTACCTATGCTTCAATCTTCTTCCCTCTTGATGGGACATACCTAGGGGTCGGAATTTGAAGGACTATCTGTGTAAGAATACCTACCATGTCCCAATCTTTTCTTACTAGACGCCCTGGTTGTTATAGGTGCACTGGTTGTCTCAATTGTTCTTTTCTGGATACTGATCCATCCTTTGAACATCCGCATACCCACCGCCAATTCTCTTTAAAACATGTGATTACTTGCTCCAGCAAGTTTGTTGTCTATTTGATCAAGTTCCCATGTGGCCTCCTTTATATTGGCAAAACTATAAGAAAACTTAAAGAGAGACTTGTCCTTCACCGATCTACGATTAAAGCGGCCTTGACAGGCAAGGAGAATGACCAACCAGTGGCGAGACACTGGCTTCAGCATCAACATGCACTAAAGAACACCCGTTGGATGGGGATTGACCATGTCCACCCGCCCCCACGTGGGAGCGACCGTGAAAAGATGCTGCTCAGGAAAGAGAGTGCTTGGATCTACAAACTGGGGACTGTCTCCCCCAAAGGACTTAATGAACAATTACCCTTGAGTTGCTTTCTCTGAATTTTTTTCAGTTTTTCCTTAATCTGCTTGCTGTAGGCTGTGCTACTATGCCCAGCGGTTTGCTTTCCCCCTTGCTGTGGTTGCTAGTGGTTTATTATGGCTCTCTGTATGCTCCATGTTTATTTATTGATTGTTCTTGCACTGCTTTGGGTTTGCTTATATTACTGCCCCATGCGTCCCTAGCCCCTTCTTTCTGCTAGACGATTGGTGTTCCTGTCCATCATTGCCCTTTGTGTTTAGTTTCAGTTTATCTCTAGTGTTACTTTTGGCTCCGGACCCTAGCAGATTTAGACTTGCGCTCCTGCCATTACCTGATCCTTACCCGCTGCTGCCCCACTTTTTATTGTGTGTCCGCTAGCGCTTTTGTGTACTGGTTGCTAAGGCTGTTGCTCCCCACTAGGCGCTAATGGTTTTCGATGCCTTGCAGTGTTATTTACTTTTTGCTACTTGTGATCTCCTCAGCTCTGTGTGCCGATCGTTTGTTTACTGGTTACCATGCCGCCCCCCAGCCAATGATGCCATTCCTCTCTGTTCTCCGCCCCCCTGCCTGGTTTGACAGGTGGGAGGAGCACCTCTGACAGCGGGGATTCCCGGGCTGAGACTGCCTTGTGGGTGTTGGCGGTGGTAAGTGGTTTTATTTTTGCATACTGTTTCTTATATATTTGTCTGTTCATGGTGTTGGCCTCTTGTTTGTTTATACTTACCCCTGATGAAAGCTGCGTTTGACAGCTGAAATGTTGGGATATTCTCTAAATAAATAGCCCTCTGTGGCTTAATTCACCTTATTATCCAAAGACTTTTTGAGTTCCTCGATTTTCTGCACTATATATATATATATATATATATATACACACACACACTGGGGTAGATCCAGAACTACGTTTGCCGTACGTTTATCCGCGTAGCGTATTTTCGTGTGCGTATATTCTATACACCCCCCTAGAAATACCCCTTGAACGTACGTATTTTGTCAAGATACGCTTTCCATACCCTACCTTAACTTTTGCCAACATAACCGCAGCGATACGCACATGTATGTATGGGCAACACGAATTTACGCAGCTAAGCACGCCCATACTGTACACTTTAAATACAACCCCCCCCCTCCTACTTCACGTATTTCACACGTAATTTGGACTAACATATTGGCATGCCGCCCACAAATAATAAGTATTTACGTGACACATACGTGAATGGCCCATACGTTCACCATTACGCTACGTTAATGTGCGTATTTTCTATGGTGCGCATGCGAACAGCGAATTTACGTCTCAGCCACGCGTAAATTCGCTCCGACGACTAGTTCTGGATCAGGCCCAAAGGGTTAATGCTTCCTGCTTTCACGCTGTTAACCACTAGATATGTCAAACATATGTGCCATTTTTAATGAGGCCCTATTGGCCTGTTCATTTATGAAAACACCTGCCACAACTAACATAGCAGCCCGATGAAGAGGGTGTAAGGTCCTGATGAGCCTCTATAATTAACTCGAAAACGACATTTATTTCATGCATCGTGTTCAGCTTTGTAATATAAAAGGGGTATAACCAAGTACAGGAGGGAAGCAGTCTTCACAGGAAGAGATGTAATAGAAGCCAGGAGCAGCTGTAAAACATGACTTCACTGAGAGTGTAGTTGACAGGTGGAATAACTGTACACTTTAAATACCACCCCCCGCCTACTTCACGTAAAACGCACGTATTGTTGACTAACGTAAAATTGGCACGCCCACACGTAAGTATTTACGTGACACATACGTGAATTTCCCATACGTTCACAATTACGCTACGTGAATGTGCGTATTTTCTATGGTGCACATGCGCAGTGCGTTCTAAACTGCGATTTTACGTCTCCGCCACGCGTAAATTTGCGGAGAAGCGTAGTTCTGGATCTACCCCACTGTATCTATCTATCTATCTATCTATAGATATATATAATTCCAAAGTATGCCATCAACACTAGATGAAAACAATGATAACATGTTGTCCCTTTTAGAAAAACAACAGCAGAGTTTGTTTTTCGTGTAATTTTTATAGTTTTCTGACAATTTGTTGCTAGTATCAGTCCCCCCCCCCCTCAGTCTAAACAGTATTGTATATATTTTCTTTTGCATTACTTAGTGAACTATATCAGACACATACACCTTTACTGTATATCCTCTATATTCAGTATATCAGCATATATTAAATTCTGTGAAAAACTCACCATGCTGATGCAGGTGTTCCTGGCGTTTCCTAAACACAATGCACATGGAAAGTTATCATAACAGGGATCATAACAAAGATTATCATGCAGGCTTCAGAAACAACAATGAATAGGGACAGGATCCTGAGCTACTGTCAATCCTCTATCTCGTGCAGACTTTAGGTTCATATGATTACTGATCCGCACGTAACCCCTTAATCCCACCAAGGCTGTAAAATTTAAATGCTCTCCTGCCTACCTGTTGGACGGATCTCCACACGTATTAAACTAAGTTCCGTCATTAAAAACTGTGTACGAGACCATTCTCTGTTTAACATAGGATATTTGAACTGACACGTGGCTTAGTGGAAATGGACATATAATTGTTATTAGAATATTGGGGAAAGTTGGTCATATTAAAATATTGGTAGTTAATCAAAATGACTATTTTATACATCCAGAGTATGTTTATGGGATGTCATTAATAGCTGCAGAAAAACTTTCATAGACTGGGTAAATTGATTTGTAATGAGTTTACTCCTAATTCTTCCACAAGACCAAAACTATAGGACATTTTAAACACTACAGTGGTGGGTGCATCTATAAAGGTGACTAGACAGGCAATTACTCATAAAGGTCCTGATTCACACTTAAGAATTCTTATGATTTTAGGTGCGTATATTTAAGAACGGATGCACTGCGCATGCATAGTAACTTTTATACGCTATTTGCGTTGGACTTAAGTTTGCAAATTCCGTGCTTATACACTACGAACGTAAAATCGTTAGGTTCGTAGTAACATATGCAAAAATGGGCGTTCCATGCATAATGAACTCGGCAGATACGCAGATTTGGGTGGAGAGAGGCATTTAAATGACCAAATGAAGGCGCGGTTATGCAGTTAAGTTCCTAAGTAGACGTCCTAGGCATTCAAATGCGAACCTTCAGTTAAGGGAGCCCTATGGCACTCGTAAGTCACATAAGAACCTGCCGAGGGAGTTTCATTGCAATTAGTTGCCTATATTTAGGAACCTATCGTGTTCTTAAGTGTGAATCAGGTCCAAAATTACTCCACCAATTAGACTAAATAAAATAACAAAAACTCATAATATAAGGGAAAGCAGACACACAGTGGGTATATGTGTGAGTATTTGTGGGTGTGTTTGTTTGTGTGTTTGGGTGTGTGTGTGTGTGTACCCACTGGTCTGCTATAATTGTACTTACAATATTATCTTCCCTATGTCGTTTTGCTGGCGTATACTCTGCATTATTACTTTCAGGCAGTTTATTCCTTTTGACATTTTGATTGACTCCTGCAAAGCAATATGACATATTTAACATTCAAGCTTTATAATCATGGTGAGAATTTTAGATAACACAGTAGCATTAAAAAGAGCTGTGAAACAGGTGCTACCGTTTCCCCGAAAATAAAACCTAGGGCCAGATTTACTAAGGGGCGCTTTAAATCGCCCCCGCAAATCGCCTGACATCGCCTGTGTTGAGGGGTGACTTTGAGAATTAAATCTCAGCATTTACTAAAAGGCGATTTTGCATGTCGATTTTGAAACCCAGACGATGTGTTTACCGGCGATTTAAATCTCCGGAGATGGGGGCGATGTTTTTCACTGTAATGTTAAGTATAGGGATTTTTTTTTTAATCAAAATCGCTGGAGTTTGACTTGAACTCGTGAGACTTCACACACAGGACACTATTTAAACGCTATTTGTATTAATGTAATGTTATCTATGGGAAAATGCTTGTTTCACTGTAAATAGCCAGAGTTTGCTTTAAAGCAAACTGAGAGTTGTCATAGGAATCTGTAAATAAAAATGTTGTGTATAGTAGATAAAAAATATATATCATTCTACTATTATATAGTTTCATTTATCTTGGATACTGTATCTGTAACTCAATAGCTGCTCTAGCTGTGTTATTCAATGCATCTACCTGACTATGGAATCTTTGTATGAATATGCATATGCTCTGTTTATGCTTGTGTATCCATGTCTATGTAGGCATATGTGCATAAATGAGCTACAACTGACACTCCATCACACAGCTGTCACAAACACACTGAAATAATGACACTGACACTGATTCTGCAAAGTCCGCTTAAGTAATTTCATGACCTTTACAGGACAAATTTGTGACGCTGAAGAATCAACACTCGAAATTACACTCTCCTCTGAATCCCCCTCCCCCTCCGCCTTATCTAAACCCACTTGCTCACCAGTATCGATGACAATCGGCGGCTTTGAAGGAGCTGGTTGACATGAAGGATCCGTCCCTTGAGAAGTTCCCTCCCCAGGATCTAGAGCAGAAACATTAGCCTCCTGCTCACTTTGAACCGTAGACGAAATCAAACCTGAAACAGACAAAACATTAGAAGCGGCCGCACCAACACCACAAGTCATATTACCAGCCCCCGACTGACCCTGTGGCCAACCCTGAACATTATGTGGACCCCATGACATAAAATTAGGGAAACATGGCACATTCTGCTGTCCCGATGTCCCCGTAAAAATTGGTACCATTCTATAATGAGGGGGCTGAGAAGATGTTGGTCCCCCAGCTACCCCAGCATTAAAATAAGGCCAAGCATTCCCTTGAAAGATAGACAGGGGGAAATGACCATTGACTGCTTGAGCTCGTAGGAGCAGAAGATGGGGGCTGAGAAATATTACCTACGTTAGCATGCATCACATTGGGCTGCTCAAAATTACCCAGAGAATCTCTGGAAGCAACAGACTGAGATCTGGAGAGAGGTCTCTGTAAATTTAATGCAGGGGCTTGAGTGTCAGGGACAAAGTCTAATGCACTGTCATATGAATCTGCCAAATCCTCATCCTGAAAATTCATATCCTCCTCTACAGTCTCCAAATCCTCACTCTCCATATCTATCATAGATCTGCCTCTTGCCCTTACCTCTCTGCCCTGCTCCACTGCACCAACCCACCTGCTCCTCCCACCCCTCTGCCTTAACCTTCCATAATTCCTTCCTCAGCATTCCTAACAGCCCCTCTAATTGCCCTGAACCTACCGCTGCCTCTTCTGTACTCTCCAGTCCTAGGATCAGCACTTGGCGCCACTCTCCCCCTTCTCCCGGCAGCAATACCTCTTAACACGGTAACGACCGCCATTTTGGAAGCGTCAGCGGCACCGGAAGCTCCTCCTGGCCCACTGCCATCCGCGCTCTCAGTAACAGGGTGTGCGCGCCGCTGTGCGTGCACGCACGTGATGCCAGCGTTGCGTGATCTTCCCACGCTCTGCCCTCCCCCGGTTTTAAACTAACCAATCAAGAAACTCGCCCTATTTGCATTACAAAAAGACTTTATTAAAATGTGACTATATGATGGGGCCCAGTTGGTCATTTATCTCGTCTCGCACCTATGCAGTGCTCGCCCCCTTATCTTATACATACTGTAACACACCTACTGTATCTATGCTCATCATGGTTATATTTCTCTTTCCTTGATGTTGCCCTTATTAAAGCTAAACTGCCCATTAAATATCCACTATGCATATGCAGCACACAAAAAGCCATAGCTTTTGTTTGAGTCTAAACAAGCAGCTGAAATACATTTACACCTTACTTTTATACCCTGATACATGATTACATAACCATTTGCTAGGGATTTTAGCAAAGTCTCCACTGACCCTCCTGAGATTTATCTTGGGAGACTTTTAGCCCAAACACCAGCGATTTTGAAAGTCTCCCCTTAGTAAATCCAGAGATTTGTATGCTCCTCATGCAAAAAAATCGCCAGAGAGATTTAAACACCGGAGATTTAAGTCTCCACTCATCTCCGG
>WWET01001717.1:140799-152551 GCA_011038615.1 Limnodynastes dumerilii | reverse complement strand
TATATAATTACCAGTGTTCAATTATCAACCATGAACCTTTAAAACATTTTTCGGCAGAGAGAGCAAATAGTTTTCCTGCTATATTAACAAATGAGTATAACACACCCCACACTTGTTCTGTGTTTAATCAAAGAATTGCTTTCAATGTTATATGTTACATTGATACAGGCCAAGTATATCTGCATTACTCTACTGGGCTGACTAAAGGGACGCGGAAGGACATCAAAGAAATGTAACTTACATATATCTTTGATTTTCATTATCTTCAATGCGTTTTCCCTTGGCTTTTCTTACGCACAAATAATGATATGTTTTCCTGCAGGCTCTTTTATCACAGCCAACAGCTGCTCCTGGTAGACCACAGTAACAACATTTCTGTCAGTAAAAAACAAACAAACATGATTTCATGTTACAATGTATTACAGAAAAAAATCCGAAACAAAAATAGATTAAATAAGTTATAATAATTGCATAATAAATAATTTGATAACTCTTGCTATGTGATAAATTTTACATAGACATATGAATAAACACCCACTCATAGGTATAAGTAGCCTGTAAGTAAATTAACTTGAGAGCTTTGCAATTTTGAAAAGAGAGTCAGTTTTAAGCTTTGTAGAACAGTTGAAAGTCTGAAAGGGAGAGGGAGTTCCAGTAGTGGGGAACAGCACAGGAGAAGTCCCGGAGAGTCAGGTGATGGAACATGACAAATTTTAGTGTGGCTGTGTAGGGCAACCAATGCCCCAAATAGAATAAATTGTGCAGATGTAAAACACACTTTGAGTACGTGGAAAGGGGGATTATTCATCTTGTTTATAGCATTATATGTAATGAACACAGCACCACTGAGTATTGTGACTTTTTCTGGCCATTTCAATTACAAAATGGTCTTGACGTGTCTGTAAATGCAGTGCTTTTTTGTCATAGAATGCACCGGAACGGAGTTCCGGCACCTTTTTCCGACGGATTTTCCAACTTTTAGAGGTTTTAAAAGTTTGGTGGCAAAATCATTAAAATGGTGCATGCGGGCTGCTTTTATGCCGAGTCCGATGTATGCATACTTCGTCCACGCTGGTTGTGATGGCACTGCTCGGCTTGTGATTGTGGTCGCGGGTGAGTTGATGTGAGTCCTGGTACCTTTTTTCTTATGTATTATATGAGCTCTTACCAGTTTTTTTGCTCTTTGTATCTCACTTTTCACAGTCTGAATATTAAATCCACCAAAGAAATCCTGTGAGTCTGACTCCTTCGAAACCACACGAGGTGAAAAAAGCTAAAAATTAGAAATGTTTTCAAACAGAATTACTGACATATTTACTTTTCATAACATGAAAACAATCTATAACTCCTTGTGATAAAGCTCAGGCACACAACAGTTTTTTTACACTGAATTTCTTTTATAGAACAGATCAATAATTTCAATTTTTAATAGGTGCTTAGAGAAGCTACAGACCCCCCCAGCTGAAACGCGTCAGTGTACGGAGGCTGATTGGTGTGCACATGTGGCTCTTACCTTTTCCTAGTGTCAGTTTCTTTGGGATCCCTTGACATCATCTGCCGGCTGCTTTTACCACCTTGTTAGATTAGGCACACTCTGCTAGCACCCTTTCCTTTCTTTTAATACTTTTATTGTGCCAATACCTTATTGTGCCAATAATATTTTTATTGTGCCAATAATATTTTTATTGTGCTTGTATGTGCTATTGATGCTCATATTTGTTTTATACATTAAAGATGGTGATATCTAACATCCTCTTTTTATCGTTTCTTTGTACGTTCCTACTCTGGGGAAACTCTATGAGGAGCGTTATCTGAGATTATTCCATCTGGTTGGGATCGTTGTACACAGTGGATC
Organism: Limnodynastes dumerilii; assembly: GCA_011038615.1. Taxonomy (NCBI): domain Eukaryota; kingdom Metazoa; phylum Chordata; class Amphibia; order Anura; family Limnodynastidae; genus Limnodynastes; species Limnodynastes dumerilii. The sequence goes on along the minus strand of WWET01001717.1, from coordinate 150,696 downwards.
TTTGACAACACTACCAAGCTACTATGGGACTCACATGACAGCGCTGCAGCGATTTAAAGTTTTTACATTTGTAAGAGTTGATCTTCAAGACATCATCTCTTAGCTCATTCTCTTTGCATTCTTGACATTTTCTAGGCTTGGGACAATGGGGTAGATCCAGAACTCCGCTTGTAATCTGTTTCCTAGCTTAGCGTAGTTACGCGAGCGTACCTTCTAAGCACTCCCCTAGGCACTCTCCTTGCATGTACGTACTGTGGCTGCTTTATGTTTTCCAAAACCCACCTTAACTTTTGGCAGCGTAACCTTGAACAGTAATGGTCATTTTTTTTTATACTCTTATTATGTACTATTTTACACTTTTTTAAGTATTTTGCCCATTAATTTGTTTAACATTAATTTTAAATGGATGTGGCTTTTTCAAAAGGGCCGTTTTCGACTCCACATTTGCGAGGATGGAGCTGCACTGAAACTTTCTGCCCCGCAGCAGACAGGTAATCACCTATCCCTATTTCCCTAACCCAAACCTTTATGCTAATTCTCACCCTAATCCTTCCATTACCCTAACCCTTCTTTCCCCGCACCCTGTCCCTAACCTTCTCTTTCTACTCTTTATCCTCTTCTCGCAGCCTAACCTTAAGCCTCCCTTCCCCACAGCCTGATCCTAACCTTTCCCTTAATGCGATCTATGCACTCCCCACCTACTAACTCTAAGCCTCCCTTCCCCACAGCCTGATCCTAACCTGCCCCCTATGGCATCTATCCCCTACCCAAAGCCTAACTCAAAATCTCGCCTTTTCTGACCGATCCCCTCCCTGCAGCCCAACCCTAAGTCTCCCCTTCTATACTCAATCCCCTCCCCGCTTAACCCTAAGCCTCCTGTCATTATCGAAGCAGCAGCCCACGGAACCCATTTTAATTAATATGAATAAAGTTAATGCTTTCAAAAAGCAAAGGGTCTACAATGAAACTGACCTTTTCTCACTCCTATGAATTTAAATGTTTAATTAATTAAATGTTTAAGTAATGGAATTAGAATTTTGTGGGCCCCATAGCAGAATTAAAGAAGCCTCCCAAGTCAGGTCTCTGTCATATATATACACACAAACAAATTGAGCACTGTGGAATCTCCTTCTGAGGCACAGAGGATGGACAAACTCCACAGTGCTGCTGACGAAACTGCCCATGCCAAATATGGGTGGGATTGGATAATTGGAAAATAGAGCAAAATGTGAATCTGCATCAGACCCAATGGGTTAAAAATAAATAAATAAAATATGGACCAAGTGGTTCTTATTTGGCATAAAATTCTATGTTCCGATTGACGTAGCGTATTTTGCAGAGGTGTAAATAGGATAAGTTTTATAGGGCACTGCGTCGATGAACACCCAAATCCAAGGAAACGCCATAATTAAAATGAACCTTTTTTAAACAGTATAATAAGAGGTTTGGCGCATTTTCTTTTTAATTTGCCCTGTGCTCCATCAACCCTAGTTACACCACTGGTATTCTGCATCGGTTTGCTCTACATATGTCCAGAAAAAATTCAGTAACAATTTAGACATTTAGCACCTTGATTTAAAGGTTCTTAATATGAATTAAAACAGACTAGACAGCGCAGTTTAAGAAATAGCCAGCGCCAGTACAAGTGTGGTGAGGTGACTGCTGGGAAGGTGGGCCCCCTAAGCCAGGAACCCATAGCAATTACACCCCCTATAGTTATGCCCTTGGATCTAATGTTACCGCCATTACAAATCCTTCATTCAAATAAAGGCCTGTCCCCTCTCTGACCAAACTTGCAACTTGCCCACAACTGGCCTAATTTTTAATACCACATCCTGTTTTCCATAAGCCCCCACCCTGTATACAGTTTTGGGGCCCTGTTCCCATAAGGGGTGGATTTTTTGAGTTAAAACCTGCCAACATTATAATTTGGATAATGAAGAGTATGTGCAAGTTTCATCCAGACCCATCAAGCCATGTGGGAGCCACAGTAGACAAAACACTTGTGCACCTGTGTAGTCGGGAAAATGGGCCTGATCCAGCGCTCCGAAAATTCGCACGGTGGGCGAATGCGTACGTTCGACCGTGCGAAAAAAACATGCACGCCCCTAACACTCCCATAGTAAAGTACCTGCTTACGGCGGCTATACCCTACACTGGGTACTACCGTCGGCCGTACGAATTTTCGCACATAATTTTTTCGTATGAAAACACGCAAAAAACGGTCGTACGCTCGCACGAAATCGGCCAATTTCGTAGCTCTGGATCAGGCCCAATGTGACTATTACTGAACGCTCCCTGCGCCCCTTCTGGATGACCAGTAACATGGGACCTTCTGAGTGGTCTTGAAACAGACTCCCCTGATCAGGGGTGTTTCTAGAAATGAAGGGGCCCGTGTGCAGACCCCCCCTCCCAAGACGGGCCCCCTCTTCTTCTTCTCAACCCCATCCATATCTATACAAACGGAGACGGTCTCCAGCAGTCTTCCATTCCCAACAGTGCACTGCGCAGCCTCACGCTCTGCAAACAGAAGAGGAGCTTGAGGCTGCGCAGTGCACGCACGCCTGACATCCCCATGTGACACCCGCGCGCAGTGCACTGTTGGGAACGGAAGGCTGCTGGAGACCGTCACCGTTTGTACAGAAATAGGTGGTACTGGGATCTTCCATTGGGTGCAGGGTGAGTGCCACGGGTGGCCCCCTTGTCTGCGGGGGCCCGTGTGCACTGCACACTCTGCACCCATGGTAGATACGCCACTGCCCCTGATCAAATCTCTGTCCAGTGTACACCAATGGGAGGTCCGATCCGGGCCCCAACCCCTAGTATGTCTACTTTAATGTATGTGCAGAAAACCATTTCACACAATCATTTATTTCCCAATTTTTATTTGTTTACATGTAAAAATCTATGTTTTATTAGCAGTTTGATCTCTGTTCTGTGTTTAATATGTAGAAAAATTCAGCATTTATCTTTATCCACATTGCAATTAATTTTAAGAATTTATAGTTTGAAATTTATTAGAAATACTTTTCATGTTAAAAATAAATGTTTGGCTTTAGATCTATATAAGAGAAAACACAAATCCATATTTTTCTTCACACACTCTGTGGGCCCGATTCAGTTAGGGAAAAACCATTCGCCGGCGTATTTTTAACGCATTTTTTTTTAAATTTACGGGCGATATTTTATTTTCTTATTCAATTATTTTTTTCCGTTAAAAATACGCCGTTTTTTTTACGATAAAAATCCGCACCTATGAGAGCTGCCCTATGTTGTGACCCAACAGGGCATGCTGATGCTTGTAGAACTACAAGCATCAGCAAGCCCATGGATGACAGGGCATGCGGAAGCCGGCGAAGGCGTCGTATTTTTACCAACGCAATCTTTTTGAAAATTTCGCCGGCAATTGAATCGGGCCCAATGTATGTGGTTTATTCACATGAATGTTACAATAATAAGGACAGATCTGTCTATTGTTGTAGCTGCAGGCAATCTGCTGTTGTAGTTGGGACACATGTCATGGGACATCTGACTGCATGTCCATGATTGCTGCAGATAAGCCATTGATATTATCTACATTGATATTCCTACATTTTCTTTATTCTTTGCATGCAGGGATATATCTTTGAATTGCTTACAGATACTGACCAGCTTTACTATCACATTGTTATTTAGACTTGGGCTAGGAAACATCACCTCTCAACTCTAATACTGTTTGCAAAAGAAGAAATATGACTACCTGCAATGAATATGGCTTAGCCCAGGTACAACTAATTTCAAGCATTTACTTAAGTCTGGATCCAGCCCATAGTATCTGCTACCTATTTAAATAGTCAATGCTGGATCCAGATTGGTGCAGATATTTTGAAATTAACGATAGTGGAACATCATATATGGAGCTATAAAAAGCCTCAAAAGAGACTAAAATATATATAAGAAATAATAAGTTTACTTTACTTGCACATAAATAATATGCATGTAAAGAAGAGAGCTTTCCGAATTGCATTTAAAGGTACAATACCTAAAATTTGTAATAACAATTATAACAAAAAGACAAGAATATAATAAAAATAAATAATATATTAATAAACTGGCCATAATAGCTGTTTATAATTTTAATAAACCATAAAGACTTAGATGAACACATTTATTCATTCATTAAGACCAATAGGAACCAATGAGTTAAACATATGAATCCAATATACTTCACGTAAACATAATCTTTTATATCGATTGCCCCCTTTATAGGTAGGCTGAATAAATTCAACACCTAAAACTTGATACACTACGTTTAGAGAATTTCTTTATAATGTTACGTCTATGTTCCATAAAGTTTTTAGTCTGCGAGTAGTGCGACCAATGAACGACTAATATAAATCATGGAACAGCTACACGTGAGCAGGTAAATTACATCATTAGTAGCACAATTAATAAGCTATTGACTTAACCAAGGTTTATTGAAGAGTGGGACTCTAAATTCACGTTTATTATGCATAATGGGCCAGCTCCTAAGCTAAGTACACTAGCGCTAGCCAATGACGTAATTTCACCTATTTGTTTTTACTGTACATGCGCAAGGCAGATGTTGCGCCACATAACTCCTAACATATGTACCGTCAGCATAACTACGAACGAAGGGGCGGGGGCATCAATACGACACCCGTATTTACACTTTGGAGGCGGAGGGAGGCATTTCAGTTGGACAGTATGGGCTGGGTTTGGCCATCACGTACGGAAATCCTCTGATCAGAAGACGCAAGCGTGACCTAAGGTCAAATGAGCGTCATTAGCCTGCAGAGCATGCGCCGCAGAGGAGAGAGCCAGAAGAGACACAGGAAAGGTAAGTTTATTATAAAGTTATTTTAGAAAGTAGTTTGGGAATGGGGATTTGGAATGGAGGAGTGGGAAGTAGGACATGAAAGGGGCAATAAGAATGGACACATATAGAGGGGAAAATTTTAAATAATTCTGGACACAGAAGGGACAATAAGGCTGGGTGGAAACTCATAAAGAGGTGGCTATAAGACTGGCTGGGCACACAGAGGGGGCAATAAGACTGTTGGGACAAACAAGGAGGGAACAATAATGCTAACTGGATGTCACGAACTGCGAGGAATAGTGGGACCTGCCCCAGGTTTCCAGGGAAGCAGCAGGAGTAAAGTAAAATAGTGACTGACTTTAATAGGGTTGGTTGCACAAAACAGGAACAAGGGATAATCAACAATAACGAACAGTCTTTGGATTAAAGGAAGCAGAGGGACCAAAGAGTCTGTGAGCTGGGGTACACACTGACAGGTGTGACAAGGTAGCGAATAATGAGTCCGGGTTGGTAGACGGTAAGATTGAGGTTGATTGGCCGAGAAGAATCCGGGTTTGGTAGACTGTAAGGTTGAGGTTGATTGGACGAGAAGGCTGGATTGCACCGCGGAATGGACCAGGACTGGATGGACAGGACCAGGAATGGATTGACTGTACCAGGACTTGGCAAGGCAGGACTAGATGCTGGAGTGAACCAGGACTTGGCAAGGCAGGACTGGATACTGGAGTGAACCAGGACTTGGCAAGACAGGACTGGAAGCTAGAGTGAACCAGGACTTGGCAAGACAGGACTGGATGCTAGAGTGAACCAGGACTTGGCAAGGCAGGACTGAAGTACTGGGTTGCACTTGATTGGCGTGCTGGGGTGCACCGGACTGGCGTGCACTAGATTTCGCGTGCTGGGGTGCTCCGGACTGGCGCGCTGGGGTGCGCCGGACTGGCATGCTGGGGTACGCCGGATTGGCGTGCTGGGGTGTGCCGGATTGGCGTGATGGGGTGCGCCGGACTCGCGTGCTGGGGTGCGCTGGATTGGCGTGCTGAGACGAACTGGACCACAAGGCTACTGGACCGGACTGCGAGGACCACGGCAACTGGAACCAGAAAAGGACCCTGGAAGCGGAACCGGGACGGCAGGACCAGGACTTGAGACCAGGATGGCAGGACCAGGACTTGAGACCAGGACGGCAGGACCAGGACTTGAGACCAGGACGGCAGGACCAGGATGGCAGATTTTACCTGGATAGCAGACTGGAACTGGAACAGGATTGCAGACTGGACCGGGATAGCTGGATCAGGATCAGCAGAGTAGATACTGGACTGGAGTCTGTAAAGCACTGGATGGAGTTCTGCAAGGCACTGGACTGGAGTTCTGCAAGGCACTGGACTGGAGTTCTGCAAGGCACAGGACTGGAGTCTGCAAGGCACAGGACTGGAGTCTGCAAGGCACAGGAAAGATATGTCAGGACAGCCAGCTCCATGAAGACCAAGTAGATCTGGGCACTGAGGATAGAGTGCACAGGGTTTAAATAGAGCGCTCTGTGCACCGATTGGCTGGAGGACTGGAGAAGAGTATCCTCATTGGCAGTTCAGTGTCATGTGACTTCAATCAAGATGGCGGCGCCCACGGACCGGAGCTCAGCGGTACTTGGCACCAGAATCCACGAGGAGACGCCAGATAAAGATGCAGGGTCAAGCTTGGTAAGTATAGGAGACTGTCACTGCCCATTGACAGTCTCTGAAATCCAAAGCTGCAGCACCGCAGGGAGAAGACCGCTGCCAGGAAGACGTCTGACAGGGTAAGTGTGGCGCTTGCAGCCGCAGACCGTGACAGTACCCCCCCTTTAAGGGTGGCCTCCGGACTTTCAATCAAAATCTTGGTAGGCTAACCACTGAATCCATAGTGGTTTTCTTGATACAAGGCAAACTAGAAGACCAGACTTGTGGGAACATCATGGTAGGCAGAATAAATCCGTATAAAATCCAGGAATAAATTCATCCTCTTTGGGTTACAGGCCGTATTGGCGGAGTCTGTAGAGGAAGAATTGACTCGGAGATGATGGATGTGGCTTGGGATGAGGACTTGGAATCAAATACCTCGGTGGTCAAAGAGAGAAAAGTATGTAAATTTTCCATCAGGGGATATTGTACTTCAAGAAGTGAATTGGCCCAATCCAGAGCTTCTCCCCTGAAATGGCAAAGCAAGAACAGTATCTGATCTGCAGGTTGCTGAAAGGACTCGGGAGAGGCAGCAAATTGACTCACACAGAACTCCATCAGGGGTACCAGTTGAGATATGTCATCATTGAAGATGGGTGGAGACACTGATGTAATCAGGGGCTCGGTTGGCTTGGAGACACTGGATCTGGATACTCGTTTGGCCGACTTGGACTTTGAGGATTTGGACCTTGCCAGACTTGGATTTTAAGGATTTAAAGGATACAGCAGGATTTGAAGGGTCCTCCAGAGGCTTGGTTGTATCCGGAAACAGAGACTTGATCCTGTCTGAAAGTGTTGAAGCGGAGACTGGCCCTAATGATGGGGCAACAGGCAGAAATTTTGTGGACTTATATGATAATTCCCGGGAAAGAGGTAAAGGATCCTGGACAATGGTTCGCAGAGCCAGATCCTGGGTGGCAGGCTCTGTGATCTTGGCAGGTGAAGACTTGACAGACTTGGATAGCAAAGTCCGGACGGAAGGCAATGGGTCACAGACTTTAGCCCGCAGAACAAGATCCAAGGCGACAGGCTCAGTGATCTTGGTAGAAGAAATAATCTCAACGGAAGAAATGTTGCTAGAGTTCTCTTCGGGGACGGCAGGGCTAAGACTGCAGCTCCGTACAGGAATTGTACTGTGAGGTATTTCAGGAAACAGAGTTAACAAGTCTTCAGGAGATAAGAGGCTAGGAATCCCCTCGGTGAGCAAGGCGTTGGAGATTTCCTCTGGTGCCAAGACACTTGAAGCCTTTTTTAAATTTTCTTGAGTAGACACCCTTTTAGAGGTTACAAGTCTTGACACCTCGTTAGGGGTTACTTGGTCTAGGACCCCTCTTGGCGTTACTTGGCTTGGTGCCCCTTCAGTGGCTACTTGACATGATGCCCATCCAGGGGCTGCTTGACTTGATGCCCCTCCAGGGGCTACTTGACATAACGTCCCTCCAGGGACTACTTGACTTGATGCCCCTCCGGGGGCTGCTTGACATGATTTTCCTCTAGGGACTTACTTGACTTGATGCCCCTCCTGGGGCTGTTTGGCTTGACGCCCCTTCAAGGGCTACATGATTTGACGCTCCTTCAGGGGCTGCTTGACATGATGTCCTTCTAGGGACTACTTGACTTGACGCCCCTCCTGGGACTACTTGGCTAGATACCCCTCCTGGGGTTACTTGGTTAGATACCCCGTTCTCAGATTGTAAGTTCCTGGGCTTCCGTACAGGACAAGACAGCAGAAAGTGATTAGCGCCAGCACAGTAGAGACAGAGTCTATGAGTCAGTCTATATTGGCGCTCCTCCATCGAGAGAGGTGGATGGTACCCACCCCTAGTTTTGGTACCAGTGGTCGTGGTCTGGGAAATTCTGGACTTCAGATGTTCTTGAGGAATTCCCAGACTGAAACTGGAGGTTAGTCCAGAACTTGACTGAGAGGACAACACCAGACCGAGTGTACTCGAATCCTGCATGGCAGCACAGGACTGCACAGAGTTACGGGCAGAAGCTGATGTCTTCTCCTCTGGACAGCACAGCTTCTGGAGCAGGCTTGGCAATAAAAAAAGAACCTGGGACAACTGGGAAGGGAGCAACAGAACTTCGGAGTACAGGGCATGAAGAAGTTGGTTATCGTGGTTAGATGGAGATAGGACAAGATGATCCATACTCATTCCAGAAAAGTTTGAGTCCATAACAGGCGGATCTCCATCACATTTAGCTTGATGAGACTGAGGATTTTTTGAAGTGAAGAGTGGATGTTGATGCTCAAATCTGTTGGCCAGGGTAGGCATTATCCCTTGAGGGTTTTCCCCGGTTGGATCCATAGGCCCAGATCTATCTGTCACGAACTGCGAGGAATAGTGGGACCTGCCCCGCGTTTCCAGGGAAGCAAAAGACGAGCAGGAGTGAAGTAAAATAGTGATTGACTTTAATAGGGTTGGTTGCACAAAACTGGAACAAGGGATAATCAACAATAACGAACAGTCTTTGGATTAAAGGAGGCAGAGGGACCAAGGGGAATGGATGAGCGATAGTGAGGACAAGAGTCTGTGAGCTGGGGTACACACTGACAGGTGTGACAAGGTAGCGAATAATGAGTCCGGGTTGGTAGACGGTAAGATTGAGATTGATTGGCTGAGAAGAATCCGGGTTTGGTAGACTGTAAGGTTGAGGTTGATTGGACGAGACGGCTGGATTGCACTGCGGAATGGACCAGGACTGGATGGACAGGACCAGGAATGGATTGACTGTACCAGGACTTGGCAAGGCAGGACTGGATGCTGGAGTGAACCAGGACTTGGCAAGACAGGACTGGATGCTAGAGTGAACCAGGACTTGGCAAGACAGAACTGGATGCTAGAGTGAACCAGGACTTGGCAAGACAGAACTGGATGCTAGAGTGAACCAGGACTTGGCAAGACAGAACTGGATGCTAGAGTGAACCAGGACTTGGCAAGACAGAACTGGATGCTAGAGTGAACCAGGACTTGGCAAGACAGAACTGGATGCTAGAGTGAACCAGGACTTGGCAAGACAGAACTGGATGCTAGAGTGAACCAGGACTTGGCAAGACAGAACTGGATGCTAGAGTGAACCAGGACTTGGCAAGACAGAACTGGATGCTAGAGTGAACCAGGACTTGGCAAGACAGAACTGGATGCTAGAGTGAACCAGGACTTGGCAAGACAGAACTGGATGCTAGAGTGAACCAGGACTTGGCAAGACAGAACTGGATGCTAGAGTGAACCAGGACTTGGCAAGACAGAACTGGATGCTAGAGTGAACCAGGACTTGGCAAGACAGAACTGGATGCTAGAGTGAACCAGGACTTGGCAAGACAGAACTGGATGCTAGAGTGAACCAGGACTTGGCAAG
>WWET01001717.1:124283-135089 GCA_011038615.1 Limnodynastes dumerilii | reverse complement strand
GCTAGAAAGAGATTTGTTTACTGTTGCCATAGCAACAGTGGACAAATCTAGCCAATCGGGAGGCAAAATGAAAGACCCGGGTTGAAAACAACCCTGGTGCTTTCACATTGCCACCCTTCCCGGGTTGAACACGGGAAAAACCCTTCTTTTTTCCCGTGTTCAAGTCCCGGGTCTCTTGACCCGGGTCTCCCGGAAGTGGCGGTTTCACATCATCACCAAAAACCCAGGTTTTTGCAAAATGCCGGGTTTTTCATGAAAATCCCGGGTATTTGGTGGTAATGTGAAAGGGGTATTAGTAAGCCTTATATCTAAGATCAGAGGTGGCCACTGGTCGAAATATAATTATAAGTGGTCCAATGAAATATTATTTTATTTATTATTTATAATAAAATACTTAAAATAAAGGCCTAAGTATTATTGCTTGAAGGCTTCCAAAGCTAAGGAAAGAGCTGGATAGAGTGGAAGAGCAGGTATCAAAGTATTCACCAAAATTAATGTTATACAATATATATATATATTAATGCTATACAAAATCAGCTTTATCCACATACCCACTTAACACAAAATAACCCCTTACCCCCACTCATACGTCACTCACATCTCTTTATCACCTAACTGACACCTCTGATACCTCATTCATACCTCTGACACCACTTTACCATTCACTACCTACACATAATCTTCCACAAAAATGGCTCCTCTTTGCTGCTCTGTGAAGAAAAAAATATATCACAACTCAAAAAAGAAAGCCATGACATGGGATAAACCAGTGTGTGCTAATGTAAAAAAAAATATATATATATACATATACATTTTGTTTTATTTGTCATATTTTAACTAAAAAAAAAGACATTTAAAACATTAAAAACTGTAAAAAAATTTTACCAAAAAGCAAAACTTACCTGTTTGGGAGACGAGTCCGACGTTTAAGATTTCAGAGTCCCGATAAGAAGACACTGTGCATGCGCAGTGTTTTTCATACCGAGACTTGGCATTTTCAAAGTCCTGTATAGGAGTCTCTGCAGGACTTCATACATACAAAGTATGAATGAAGTCTCCTGCAATGAGCCCAGAGATCATTGCAGGACCTCGCAGGGCAGGTAAGTCTTAGTATATTTAATGATCAAAGCTGCCAGGCTTGCTGCGGTCATTAAAAAATGAAGCTCTACGTAAATAGAGCCCTATGTCTTAAGCTATCATCTGTCTCATGATACATCAGTTCCTCTGCAGAATACAAGAACAGACTGTGCTGTAGTTTAATGCTAAGTTAGGCTTAGCTTTGCATCCAGCCACAGCACAGTGTGTTCTTGTGCTGTGTAGTAGTGGCCAAGGTTGAAAATCTTTCCCATCCTAGGTGAACACGGTGCCCTGGCAACATTTGACGGTCATTGTTTGTGAGGCTCAGTCTGAGCTGCAGGGCCTCTTGACTCACATGGCCCTAAGTGACCATCTCTGTGGTCCATGCCAATGCCAGCCTCTGTCTAAGATAAAGAGAGTGCGATTTTAGGAAGAAAAGGAAAACAATTATTCTCAAATTATATAATAAAAATTATATCATCAATCATATATAAAAATGTCAGTAGTTAAAAAGATTTCAGATTTCACATATTTAGAATCTTTATTAATCAGTCCTCCTGACGGAAAATACAATGTTCCACACTGCTCAATTTATAGGAACGTTCTAACTTTACACAGTTTTTAAAATTGCAGTTAGATAACTTCTTAATATTGCATTTGTAATAACTATGTAAAGTTAAAACTTTCCTATAAATTGAGCCACGTGGAACATTGTATTTTCCTTCAAGAGGATTGATTAAAAATTATTCCAGTAGTTGAAAAAATCTATTTAAAATCTGATATTTATATATGCTAATTTTTATTACATAATATGAAAATACATTTTAATGATTTTCTTCCTCAAATCGCTCTATCTTGGTTTTTCTTGTTGGATGGTGGATTGGTCGCCCCTGATTTAGAGCAGCTGAGGCTGTGAGAGTTTTAATATTGAGTGTCACAGTTTATACCTTATGCCAGGCAATTTTCAGGTATTATTTATCAAAATATAAGTTGCAAGTCTGATATCTGTAAAACTAATGAAATGTTGCTCATTAAAATAATAAAATTACAATTATGAATAATAAAAATAATGATTCAAGGTATCATAGTACCCACTGAAAAATATCAATACATTTCATAAAATAAATAAATGGACCAGCGCTTAAAATATTAAATAATATTATATGATACTTGCATGCCAAAGTTCTGTCTCTCTCAAAATAAGGAAAAACAGATGGCCACCTTTTTATTGCTCAGTCCGTATAGAGGATCTGTGGATGATAATCTGGATCAATGGTCAGTGGAGTGGACAAGAGACCGCTAAAAATCATTGTCACACACACTGTCATGATTAATTCATTTTTACACATTTTCAAAACAGCACCTCAACTTTCCATAAAAAGGCTAGAAGACAAAGTCATCAAGCAAGAAAGAACAGCAAGGAAAGGTAAGATTCGTCTAAATTTAGTTGCTTAGGAATATTCCAGAATTTTCCTTTCATTATTTAAGGGGTTAGAGTAGGGCTAGGTGGGTTATTTTTTTGCTTGGCTTTCAATATTTCATATATCTATACATGGAACAAAAGAGAGGTCCAGCACTCCATACAAACATATAACACTATGTGTCAGCACATAAAGAGGAGGTATATGTCACAAAATAGCTATATTGGGTAATCTCACCTGCTCAGCGTCAAGGCACTTCCTGTCCGTTTGCTATATGTGTCCTCAGGAGGTCTGTGTTAAGACACAGCTGCCCTATGCATACTTCAACCTGACTTTAGCTGTTTACCTTTACATATATTACAATATAGGAAATTAACATTTCATAGTTTAATAAATTGAATTTGAAGTAGCTAGAATTCAATTTTTAGTGTATTTGGTGAGTGCAGAGGATCTATTTGATTACACAATGTAGTCACTCCCTCTTGCACAACTGTTTTTCAGTTCTTTTCAATCATTAAATACTTTATTACAGCATTTTTTGTGAACGTGGATTTTGTGCCCAATATAGCTTCCCTAGCATCCAACTTGTGTCCTAGGTGTCCAATAGCCACTATTGGTTAGTACTTGTCTTTAAAAGTTCATGTTCATATTTAGTATAGGGCTTGCCAGAAGGGGAAGACTTTTGCATCAGCTTAACCTGTATTGCAGTATGTGGAATTTACATTCCTTGTATAGCTTTATGTATCTAGAATAGCATTATAATAATGTATTCATTCAGTGAGTGCAAAGGATCAAATATCTTTTTGTTTGTAACATGTGGTCATAGCCCCATTTTCACTTTATAGTCATTAAATATTTAGGGTGCAGCAAAATACTTTATAGCCTTTTATTTGTGCATAAGTTATACCTTGCATTAATATTACTTTGCTTATCATTGCATGTTGGATTAGCCTTGCCTACCACCGATATGGGTATGAGTAATTGGTAATCCCACCCACTTCATGTTGGCCCCGCCTACATTTGATTTGGTAAGAATTTATTTCCAGGGCCAATTTCATTTCCCAATCCGCCCCTGGTATCAGAGCACCCGCATTGTCTCAGAGTAGCTGCACTGTCTCCAAATACCTGCATTGTCTCAGAGTAGCTTCCTTGCCTCAGTGTAGCTGCATTGCCTAAGAGTACCTGCAGTTCCTCAATACTTTGTTACAAAACTATTCCAATGCCTCAATACCTTGTTGGTCTCCCGCTCACCCGTTCCACCCCCCATCAATCTATACTCAATGACGCTTCCAGGCTTATCTTCTTCTATTGCCCCTCTACCTCAGCCTCTCCTTTATGTCAAACCCTCCAATGGCTTCATGTCCGCTTCAGACCTCTTTTTAAACTCCTTATCCTCACCTTCAAGGCCATCTCCTCATCCACTTCTCCTCCTTCATCTCCATGCACACCACTTTCTGTCCTCTACTTTCTGCTAACTACTGCTGTCTGACCTCCCAACAGATAACCACATCTCACGCCGGTGTCCAGGACTTCTCCCGTGCTGTACCTCTGCACTGAAATGACCTCCCTTCCTCAGTTAGGCTCTATCCCACATCGTAGGTCTTCAAGCGCTATCTCGAAAGACACCTGTTCAGGTTAGCCTACCCCTCTTCCACTTATCCCTCTTCCACTTAACATCCTCACTGCATTATACATCTATCCCCCCTTCTCCTTCGTTCCCCCTCTCCTCCTCTCACAAGAGCAGTCCATTTTCTTCTCTCTGTCTTCTGTAAGTTCATCCCCCCCACTTAGTGTGTTAGCTCATGTGAGCAGGGCCCTCTATCATAGTGTTGTCCCCTCCACCACCCCTCACTCTGTACTCTCTTGTCCCCCTCTGCTACCTTTTATTCCATTCCCACCTGGTAAGGTAAGAAAAGATAAGATAAGATAAGACTTTAACTGTTTCAATCAACCTCCCACTGTGCTCTATCACCTCCTCCCTGATCTATACAAGCATCATCTGTCAAGCTTGATACCTCATATTATGCCTTGCTGTCTGTGCTCACTTCACTTAATTGTGTTTTTTTGTGATATTTTTATATTTATACTGTATTTTATAATGTACTATGCTGTCCATTCCTGCCCTGTATGAATGTACTGTATTTTGATGTATTCTGTATGGTTCTGCGGACACCTTGTGGTGCCTTCTAAATCTAACAATAATAATAATAATAATATTAAATGTACCTGCATTGTCTCAGAGTAGCTGTATTGTGTCAGAATAACCGCATTGTCTCAGTAGCTGCATTGTCTCAGAGTTACCTGTATTGTCTAAGATTACCTGTATTGTCTCAGAGTAGATCATTAGAAAGCAATAGGTAAAATTTGCTCTATTGGGGGTCACACACATCCCTCCCCCGTATCCCACCATGCCCCTGATCATTAGAAAGCAATATATAATAAAGGCATTATTGGGGTCACACACACCTCCCCCATCTCACCATGCTGCTGATCATTAGAAAGCAATAGGTAATATTTGCACTATTGGGATCACACATATACCTTCCCCCTAACTCACCATGCCCCTGATCATTAGAAAGCAATACGTAATGTAAGCACTATGGGGGTCATACACACACACCCATCCCCCGTCTCATCATGCCCCTGATCATTAGAAAGCAATAGGTAATATTTGCACTATTGGGGTTACACATACCCCTCCCCCATCTCACCATGCCCCTGATCATTAGAAAGCAATAAGTAATATAAGCACTACTGGGGTTACACACACCCCTCCCCCCTATTTCACTATGCCCATGATCATTAGAAAGCAATAGATAATATAAGCACTTGACTATTGGGGTCACATACATACACCCTGTCCCCGGCGCCCCCGCTGTCTCACCATGCAGTTGAAGTGAGCGACTATTTCTCCGTCCGGTGAATGCAGTAACTCCCCGGTTTCCAAGGTTTCTTCACTCTGATGGCAGAAAACACAGCCCGTCCGTAACGGTGTAGACATGATGGCAGATACAGAAGATACTACAGCGATTATTTGCAAACGAAACTATTATATGGAAATCCAGTTTTAGTTTCGATTCCGACTATGATAGAGGCTGGACATGTCTATGGGATGGCAGAAGACTGCTGCGGAGAAGGCTCATTGCTGGCTGTGTATGGTTTCAGTCCTATTACTTTTCTTTAACTGCCGAGCATTCAAAATATTCCAGTGAGGAAACAGCACTGGTGGATAGTAACGTAGTGCTCAAAATAGGGACCTAATAAACCACTGAGAACCTATTGGGAAACTATAAATACATATAACCGATAGAAATAGCATAAATATACAATAAAATTCAATGCAATAAAATTCATATGTGCGGCATACAGATGACTGTACTGCAAACTGGAGGTGATTCTTTCAAAACAAGTAAAGCCAATGGAAATAGTTCATTCAGATATAAGATGGGTAGATTCTTAAACAACAAACTTTCTCCTAGGTATGCTCATATAGCCAAGAAATTATATGACATATGGGAAGAAAAGATGTATTAGAAAGAACCCAATAATAAATAACACATAACCAAAAAATCGAATAAGGCAAAAGAGATTCCAATATATACCCAATGACCAATCTCAAACCAGGCATAAAATTGATACTTTACTAGACACAAATATATTAAATTTATGTGTTGTTTATTATTGGGTTCTTTCTAATACATCTTTATCAGTGGTTTATTTAGGTCCTTATTTTGATCCCTACATTACTATCCACAAGTGCTGTTTCCTTACCTATACTTGTTTATTCTACCATTTTATTCTACCATTTTCTTTTTACAGAGTTTTTTGTGGACGCTCTGAGGTCTGTAGCAGGTTTTAGCGCTTTTAAGTATTTCCTTTTGTGAGAGCAAAAGTGTAAGTGTTTCCATGTAAGTTCAATATAAGTGATTAAACTGTCTCTGTAGCTTTATACTTTGTTTCAGCAATATATTGGCAAGATGAGCTCTAACAGGAAGCAGCGACTGTCTCGCTGAACACCTGAAGTTTATAACCTTGATGTATGCTTTAACAAGAAGATCCTGTAATGCTATGCCCAGATCGCAGACCTTTCTAGGTTACTAAATAACTGTAATTTGCTTTATATTAATCATAAGGAAGATCCCTCTTTTGAGGAAATGTTAAACTGACCCGATACCATGCAGAATATGCCTTTAGGAACGCCCAGACAACAAGCTTCAGTCAATCACATTATATTAGTGAAAGCTAAAGATGTATGTTGCTTAAATAAAGGCAGGGCAGCATTATACTCACCTGAGTGTCACATCCATTCCTTTTCCTCTCCAGCCTGCTGTTTGAAGACAAGATAATCACTAGAAGGTTATTAGGAGTGGATGACCTAGACCCCCAAAAGAATAACCCTGACAATTTTTATTTTTTTATACTCAAAATATTTCAATTTATATATTTTTCTGTCGTTTCAAAAACTTCTAGTTTTAACCACATAAATACAAATGTGTAATAAATCCATTTCCTTCTTGTCACCTGTATAAGCCACAGATTCCTGACACATTGGCCTTATGCCGGTGTATACTGTCAAATGTTGTTGTACAACAAATCCAGGGTGTAATGTTAGTAGGCGCATTTATTAAATAATACATAATTAACAAAATTCGGGGTGGCAATGGGGTGACGTAAAAATAATGGAAAACGACTGATATTAGTGTTGAATCCATAGTTTTCATGGTCGCTAAGCTGATTGCTGACATTTAAGCTCAAGTTTAGTCGAATAGAATGAATAGGGACTTCTCGATTTGTGGTCTGTAAAGGGGCGGGGCTTTTGGAAAAGAGGGTGTGGTTTCAACAAATAAGTTCAGTTGTAAGCAGATTTTGGTCAGAAAGAAGACAGAGATAATTGTAAATGGTGTTAAATGACAGCACAGGAGTAACGGAAGTGACAGGGGGGGGGTGACAGGGGAGTAGCTGAGGAGTAGCTGAGGAGTGACAGGGAAGTAGCAGAGGAGTGACAGGGGAGTAGCAGAGGAGTGACAGGAGGAATGACAGCAAAGTGAAAGGGGAGTGACAGAGGGAGTGACGGGGGGTGACAGGTGAGTAGCAGAGGAGTGACAGGGAATGATAGGAGGAGTGGCAGGGGGAGTGACAGGAGAGTAGCAGAGGAGTGACAGGAGGAGTGACATCTAACTCATTGATAAGTTAACTTTAAGTTTTAAACCCTGGCAACGCTGGGCACTTTTGCTAGTGTTTAATAAATAAAGGTTAGATGTTGTTGGTATAATAATTAGTTCAATAGCAAAGTATTAACAGCGGCAGATGCATAGAAGTTTATCCACAATAATGAGTAAGAAAAATTCTTAAGCAGTTTACTGATTTATTGGAAACACAGGATTGTTGGTTTCTGCAAAATACAGTGTAATTCTTCATGTACAGGAGATCCATAGTTCAATGACAGCAAAGACATCAAGTTTCACATAAGAAACAACACCTTTTACCTCTCCAGAAGAACTTCCTCTCAGTGATAGTCACTCGAACACTCTGTCTGTCTGACTGGAATCTAAGCTCTGGACCTCAGTGCTGAGCTTGACATAGGGTGTTAAAAGGCAGAAACTTACCGCACATGCTCAGTTGCTCAGCCAAATACCGATCTTGCTGTTATATTTACATACAAGTGCAATTCACTATGAATGTAGCTCATCCAGGTTAGTATCTCATCGCTGCGAGCCTGGGAGCTATCTCAATAGCATTTACTAAAACTTACGCTCCGCTTGCTATCCCGCGATGACATACAAGCTTTTTGCAGTTTATCGCAGGATGTCTTCCCATGAACAATGTCCCGTTGAAGGTCTGCTCGTGCGCAGAGGCTCTCTTCTGGGACTTAGTTAAAATCAAGCCCTGGCATGAGAAACACTGCACATGAGCAGGCTTCTTATGTCGGGACCAGCATCTGTGGGCAGACGTGTCTCCCAGGGAGGAACGTTTTTAACCCTATTCATTCTGTTGTTTCCTTTTAATTTGTATTTTTATTTATTGTTTTTCTTTAAAAAAAATGTTTTTTTTTAACAAATCTTCTACTTACATATATTCCGGTGGTCTCCCCTTATATAACCCCATTTTCCTCCCCCTAATAACAGCTATTGGGGGGGAGAAAAGGGGGGTTATATGGGGAGATTGCTGGAATAGAAGCACTAAAGCTAGTCTGAGCTGGCATTATTTTTACTGTCAGAGCGGAGTGTAAAACTCCCCTCTGAGGGATAGTAAATATGGCGAAGTGTCGCCCCGCACTGAAAAGAACGGCCTGGCGAGGTCATGCGGTATTTACATGGATCTCTGCTTTGTAAACAACATTAACTTCATTATCATGTGCTCAACGTATGAAAACAACCTTTGTAAATAGAACCCTTAAAGAGACAATATGTAGCGCTGCTATCTCCAGCACCCCCTCCCCCCTTGCTTACGGCTGTCTCTGATCACACACACACACACACACATACACACATATACATTTGTATTTCAAGTTTTTTGAAAATCTCCTGCAATGTAAGAACAATGGCCCAGATTCTGGTCTGTGGACGCCATGGGAATTACGCACTCTGTGTGCGAATTCCCCTGTCGGCTATGATGTGCGCATGTACACATAAGTGTCCAGATTTTAATACCTTGAGCGGGGAGTGCAGCTTAACCTTAAGACCCCCCTCCCCGCAGCCTGACCCTAACCCTCCGCCCCCTTCCTAACACCAAAAGTCCCCGGAGCTGTCAGCAGCGTGTGTGGCAGGTCCTATGTGAAAATGAATGGGTGAGTATGCCAATCGGCACAATTTCTAAAAAGGACCCCTATTCGAAATAGAGACAGCTCAAAAGTAACTTTCGGCTATCTCTATTTCGGAAAGGAGGCCATCATTGCGGGGACTGCAACCGTGCGGTTAGAATGGCCGTTTTTCAAAATGGTAAGTATTAATGTGGCACCCCCGCACTTTGATGACTGATTGCAGGGTGGTTGAGGCAGCGCGAGCAGTGACAGCTAGCGTGAGGCTGTTGCTAGGCTGCAGCCAGAAGACAGCCAGCTGGTTCGCAAGGGCTGTTTCCTGGGCAATAATCAGCCAATAGAGGCACGCTAGGTAGCTCATGAGATTTGTAGAAGGATCTGGAAAAAGTCAGTTGGAGAGGCAGTTGGTGTGAGGAGACCGTGAAGGAAGTTACTGTGTGTGAGGTGAAAACGGGACAGTGGAGCAGAGAGATATCAGAGGTGCTGGTGCTGAGAGATGGCAAGTGCATCGGATATATAACGGAGAAAACAGAAAAAGTGTTGAAGCGGAAGGAGAGAGGGAGATAACAGAGAGAGTAGAGAGAGTGCATTGAAGATAGGGGAGACATTGAGAGAGCAGAGAAGGTGCTGTGACAAGCGTTGAGTGCATCAGAGACATCGGGGAAGCAGATGAGGTGCTGTGATAAGTGTACAGAACATCTGAGGTATCAGGGAGGCAGAGAAGCTGCTGAGAGACTATATACACATAACAGAACATATGATGGAGAGTTCATGAAACATTTGGGAGACTGTCTGTGGGGTATTCTTTGAAATGACTATATTATAGCTCATAATAATATTATAGAAAGACTGCTATTTATCAGTTATTAATACTTAAGATGTTCTGCACAAGAAATAGTACATTGTATTAAATTGCTAATTGTTGAGCTGATTAATGTTAAATAGTGTGAATGACAGACCATTTTTGGATTTTTCTTTTAAATATGGCCAATTCAAATAATAATTCCATAACTAAAATTATTAGTATATTAAAGTTAAAATTGTGTAAGTTCATACATTTTCCTATTCATGAATAGTTTTTGTATAATTGTGAAGTATCAGTTGCATATTCAAAAAAGGTTTTAAGATAAACAGAATCCTTAGGATATCAGTTACATAGCATTTTAGGACAAAGGGCCTGATCCAGAGCTACGAAATTTCGCATGGTGTACGTTCGACCGTGCGAATAAACAAGCACGCCCCTAACACTCCCATAGTAAAGTACCTGCTTACGGCAGCTATACCCTACACTGGGTACGACCGTCGGCCGTACGAATTTTCGCACATAATACGCTGAGCGTACGGGCTTAGCACGCCCATACTGTACAATTTAAATGGCTATCCCCGCCTCCGTGTAGTAAAACGAGCGCCCAGGCAACCGTCGTATTGAACGCACGCCCCTCGAGCGAACATTTCGCACACAATACGACCGCTATACGCTCGTGTCGTCCAGCCGAACGGAAGCTGTCATACTGGGCATGCACAGTGCGAATTTTCGTACGAAAATACGCA
>WWET01001717.1:102413-116460 GCA_011038615.1 Limnodynastes dumerilii | reverse complement strand
CGCCGGCTGGAGGGTCCCCTAACTTCAGCCGGGGTAAGGGAGAGCTGATACGCTGGGACGGCGGCGTTAGTACGTTAACGCCGCCCTCCCAGCCTCATTACCCTCCCTCCCCCTGCCCCCCTACACTAACTTCAGCGTAGGGACGCTGGGGGACGTCCCCTCCAGCGTCCCTACGGCGCTACTATGGACGCCCGATCTACAATCGGGCGTTTCCATAGTAACGCCGGGCAACATCTGCCCGGCGCATGCGCATTACAGCGACGGCGGCCGTAGCTCTGGATCAGGCCCAATGTGTTCCAGGAACATAATCAATAGGACATTCTGGTTAGTGGTATATCTCTCCCTAACCACCAACCTGGGTTGATCCGGGGTAGCAGATATAAAAGCTCAATTGTAAACTTAATTTAGCGATATACTGCAACAGCCTAACACTAGAACAAGTTAAGAAAAAGAAGAATAAAGTAAGTGGGGAGAAAACAGACAAAACTAAATACATTAGGAAAATAGAAATAGAGAAATAACAGTACTCAATCTTCTATCAGGATTTTCAGGTTCCGGCACTGTCATCTCTGGAATCCAAAGAAGTTGTCGGATAGGAACGAAGAAAATTTGTGGCGGCTGAAACGGTATTAAAATTATACAAAGTTCCATTATGATGAACTCTCAGCTTGGCTGGGTACATTAAAGCGAAATGGATTCCCTTATCAAAAAGCTCTTTACAAATAGGGGAAAACTCTTTCCATTGCATAGTGACTTGGAAGGAAAAATCCTGAAAAAGTAGGAGCCACTCTCCTTGATATTGCAAATCATTCTTCTTGCAGTATGCTACCAAGATAGTTTAGAATCTTCGTAATCACCGGTCTGGTACGGCGTCTAAGTGGTTGATACTCTGGCCCGACCCTGTGAACCCTATCACGTTAGGGTTGTCTGTGACGTCAAGGCCCAACTCAGAAGGTAACCAATTGGATACAAGATGCATTAGCTCTGATGATTTTGCAGTCTCTGGGATGCCAATCAAACACAAATGATTGCGTCTGTTTCTATTTTCTAAATCTTCCAGCTTGTCCTAGAGTTGCTTCATAAGTCTTTAGTATGGCGTATCTAAATCATCCTCTACTGTAGATATCCGCTGTTCTGCCTCCGTTAGCCATTGATTATGAGAAGATAACTGAGACATAGTGGCTTCAAAAGCCGTCTGAATAGGTGCTAGTTTTTGGTCAAAAAGAGGAGAAATAATTGCTGCAATCTCTTGTGCTATTTTAACCGCCTCTGCACTATAAGGGCCAGTATCAGTCTCAGAACTTCCTGTCCTCCTGGGGAGGCTTGGGATATCGTATTCTAAGGAGATTTTTTTTTTTGCTGATGTCCCACGAACTGTGCGTTGCGGTTTGTCGATAAATTTATCCATGTTGAAATGGTAAGTATTCTAAAGTTACACTAATGGAACCACTGCAAAAATTCTCAATATGTGTAAATTTCTGTTATAGAATAAAGGAATGTGGATATGCTGCCCTCTAGTGTCTGTTTAAAAAATCTCAGCAGATTTAGATATGAGAAAAAGCAAGACGTGAAGAATTGTATATGCTGCCCTCTAGTGTCTGTTTGAAAAATCTTGGCAGATTTAGATAAAAAGCAGGACATGAAGAATCGCCTGGAAGGCTGCAATCAAGAGATACGTTCAGCTGCCTGCAATTGTGCATAGAACAAGTTGGTGCACTTGCAGGTGACTGGAAACTAATCAAATACCAGTGTGTGTAGCACAGGTCATAATTAAGATTTATTCATTTTAAGTTTGACTTCCAGAAAAATAATATTGGAAGCGGGGTGCTACCAACAGTCCAATGTAATACTAAAGCAAAAGATGTAGAGAGAAAATAGGACTTGTTTTGGGGTGCACACAGACTGGAAACTAATGCTTGCAGGTACTAATAGTTTGCTTCTGCCAGAGCTATGGAAGTTTTTATATTCCTTCTCTGATCCAAACTAGTGAAGAGATCATCTAGTGTCTCTAGTATTTTCCCGCCACTGCCGCCATTTTCGATTTCTGATACACCCCACAGTGCAGACTTCACAGGGCAAAAAAAGGTCCAGGGAGCCGGGTAGTGTGTCAGCCTCCTGCCTGGTCCCTATCTCTAGTTCCACATGTGTGCCCCAGGGTGTTAGGGGCTGTAAATCTGCTCCGGCATCACAAGATTGCAGAGAGCTGTGGAGAGCTACTAAAAGTGTGTCCACTCGCTGGTTCCGCCTCCCGGAAGACCCAAGAAGTTCTTTTATATTATTTATTAATTCATTTGATTTTAAACCAGTGATCATAAAGTGCTTATATATTTTTTTATTGAACCATACAAAACCATGTAACCAAACTGTTTTGGTTTTTTTTGTTTTTGTTTTTAAAGCATTGTTTTATTTTATTTTCATGTAAATTGTTAGCACAGGAACTGTGTAAAATGATGTAGTTTTTTTATGATGACAACATCGTACATTTATGATATGTTGCCCACATTAGATGTCTTTATAAAATCTAATTTGACACTCAAAAAAATACAAAAATGCAAA
This sequence comes from Limnodynastes dumerilii, assembly GCA_011038615.1. Taxonomy (NCBI): domain Eukaryota; kingdom Metazoa; phylum Chordata; class Amphibia; order Anura; family Limnodynastidae; genus Limnodynastes; species Limnodynastes dumerilii. Next base: position 113,904 of record WWET01001717.1, on the reverse strand, counting down.
TAAAAATATATTAGAATATTAAACAAAAAACATTAATACAAATTTATAGACCACTATATTTAGTGAAAGTGTGTTTGTCATAAAATTTTAGTTCTGCAGTTTTTCTGTCCACACAAGCAAGGAATTTCATATTCAGGAGCACTTCCAACACGATAGTTGTAATCCCAAGTTAATTCAGTTCCGGCTTTCACAAAGCTGTAAAGATACAAATGAAAACCAATTAAACTAGTGCTACAAGGGCAGCTGTGTTAGAGTCAGAGATGAATGTTAACATCTGGGCTTTCTATTAAGACCTGACACGATACTTGTCCGATAGAATATTGTAATGCCCACACTTCACATTTTTGTTTTCAGCATTACAATGGGATGAGAAAGCAGGAGAAGTAGTGGGGTCACAGAGCGGAGGAGAGAGCTGGACTAGGGACAAGTTAGAGAATACATTTTTTTCCCACTTTTTTAAGGGGTACTAACTGTTGGCATGCACTCCCTATTACATGGTCCCCCCTCCCCCATTAAAACTCTTTTGGCAATGATACAGCCTGGCATAGAACAGACATAAGCAACCAGTGTCACAGGTGTTTTGAAAGTTCCTTCATGCTTTGCAAGCTATCAGTCTGTGCTGTTGGATCAAACTGGGAATGATAAATTAAGAACACACGTAGTGCCAATGATTGCCTATGAATTACCACACTGGGTAACACCAACCCCAGTGACGCCACTGAACAGGGGAGCTGTAAGGGGATCTCCCTGCGACTCCTCTTTGAGTCTGTGCCTGTCAGCGCATGAGTGAGAGGCTGTGCTTGTTGATTTTAACGCCAGTCAGGGAGAAATAGCTTCATTTTATGTAATAGGAAATATTACATATGAATGAAATAGAAATGAAAAATAAATTATTTTTTATTTTACCCACTTACTTTAAAAAAAAAATAAAAAAAAATGGGACAGCTCAGTAATTACATTGGCTTAAGAATGCCTTCATAAAAATGATTGAGACCTATTGAACAGAGAAAGTTTGGGAAACACTGTTTAGCGTGCTTGGTGATGAGATTCATGATGGCTACACAGACATGCATCTATACACAACTAATCAAGCGTCCCATAAACAGCATGGAAAGCAGTGCTCATGTATTGGGTATATGGACAATGGCATTTCACAGAGAGGAAGGTAAAAATAATGGCACATGTGAAAATATGCCTCCACGCTCACACGTTTACTTTTGAAGAGAATGAGATGTGAAAGTTGAGATTATTATTATTAAAGTATATTTATAAGGCACCACACGGTATACACAGCGCTGTACAGAGGTAATAGTTACACATACATAATACAATAATTAAACAGACAAAAAGGTACAAAAACATAAAAATAAGGAAGACAGTACAAAGAAAACAGAATATATATGACAAATAAAGAATTAGGATATGTGTGTAGGAGCAGGAGAATAAGTAGAGAGAGACAGTAGAGAGAAAAGGTGGGAATTAATGGGGACAAGGTAGAGGGGTGATGACAGGAAGGAGGAGGACCCTGCTCACAAGAGCCAACATGTTAAATAGGAGGGGGTAAACAAACAGGAGACACAGGGATAAAGATAGGGAGAGTAGGGAAGCTTAGGTGGAGGAAGGGTAGGCTAGCCTGAATAAGTGGTAGGCTAGCCTGAGCCTTGGATTATACAGTATGAAACCTTAAATCTAGTGAATAAATGCATCAAAAGTAAATGTCTCAATCAACAATTTAAATTGGCAGCCATCTTCTGCAGATGCAAATTTGGCATGGTAAGAAACATAGCAAAAATGGGCAAAATAAGAAAAATATATTAAAAAATTTTTTTTACAAGCTGCCCACATGTATCAAACAAAGGACAATTCACACACATGTTTTTACAGTTAAAACGTTTTCCGTAGTAAAGTATAGTTACTATAGAAACATCATCATGTTTAATTTATAGTGCAGTGCTGGGCAATGGGGAGACCCAGTAATATAAGACAGAAGTAACATGGGCATAAAGCACAGTGCTTATATTAGAACAAATCAGACATACAAAGATGGAGATGTAAAAATACAAGAGGATCAGGGAGGAGCAAATGCAAATACCAGCAGAAATAGGTGAGAAATATGCAGGATATATAGAAGCTTCAATCTATGCCCAGGATACAGAAACAGAAGTAGTGTCACTAATTTGACTCATTGGCAAAATGGATAGAACTTTACTAACTTCATCTTATCTGTATGATTAGTTTGGCAAGATCACATATAGAGTGTAGTACAAACCTTTTAGTGAAAAATGCCGCCCATGGGAACCTTCTGTAATGACTTTCTACAAACACTTGCTGTACAAAAAGGTTTGGACAACAGCTATGCTGTGTTTCACAGGAGAAAATATATAAGGAAATGGTTACTATGCGACATAAACCACAGCTAAAATAATACATAAACAGACAAATAAATCAGAATCTCTGTACTATTTTTCCTTGATATTTCTACTCACTGCTATTTATGATTTAGAATTCTTTAAGACAGCATATATGCAATCTACGTACCAAAACAATACGTATATTACCTACTATAGTTACTAGGCATGTGCAGTAGCTATCTATAGTCAAATTGGTAGACAGCCGCAGTTGAGGATCTGGCCCAATGAGTTTAATCCCCTTTTTTGATAAAGGCAGGCAGTAGTAGTAATAACTCCGCTCCTCAGCTCCTCCTCTTCATCTTTCTGATTTTCCAAGCTAGCTGTAAAACATATACCAGAACACATACTAACCGATGGGAGTCCCCGGCACGACGGCTGTCTTTCAGAAGTAAAGACAGACGAAAGTTCTTTTTCGACTGTCTCCATTTCGAATAGACAGTCATTTTAGATTTTTTTTTCAGAATGGGTAAGTGCGCTGATCGGCATTCTCACCCATTCATTTTCGGAAGTGTGCTAGACCCGCCGCAGGAAAGGTGAGTAACCTTCAAGGGACTTTCAGTGTTAGGTGGAGGGTTAGGGTTAGGCTTTGGGGAAGGGAGGGTTAGAGCGATGGAAGGGGAGGGTTAGAGTTAGGATCAGGCTGCGAGGAATGGAGTGTTAGGATCAGGCTGTGATTTCCCAGTTCAGAACTGGCTGGGAGAGAACGGTCCTATTGAAATAGGGCCGTTCTCGATGGGGACCCACACCCTATACTAACACATGGGTGACTATTTTTGTGAATTATAATGAGCAAAAGCAATTCTGGTCTGTAATTCACTATACTTCCTATTAGGCTGCACAATGGGATGTACCCAGGCAATATCAATGGGGATAAAAAAAAAATATATATATTTTACATTGTACACGTTTTTTCTAAATATCCAGGATCCACCGATCTTTTATAAGTATGTCCACTTTCAATCCTAGATGATATGGCCGTATGTCCCTTTCCCTTTTTCTTCGTTCTGTATCCCATCTACTACCTGCTTTTTTTAAAACAATAAAAACTATTGATGTATAAATATGTCCACTTTCCAACATAATGTGAGCTACTGATGCCTGGATGTGACCACAATTATTTTGGAAATATCTGACATCCCCTTACTGTGCTATATACGGAAGATGCAGAGGAGGAGTTGCTTTATATACTCGGAGCCCACTGTGTGCATGTCAGGTGGAGAAAAATCTGTAGAATTGCTACTTTACACTATGCCATTATTAACGTTTATTTATAAAACTCCACATAGTATCCACAGCAATAGTTACATGTACAACACAATTAACAGACAGCCATAATACAACCCAGTATTTAGTGGCAAGTTGTTATGACACTAATTAAAATATTTATTGTAAAAGTGTCAAAATGTATACTTACATTCAGAAATCGAGCAACATTTCCTTCTTTGGAAGCATCTAAGATGCTAAAATTGTCTTCAATGCATGAATTTGGAAGGACCGCCTTTTCGTAACTACTGGCTTGTTGTAGAGGGCACACATCAGGTAACATCAAGGAGCTGCTTTCAATGTGACCATCGACAATCATCTTTGCACATTCTACCTCAGCTGAGGGTACAACCTTCTCATTCTTATCATTGTCTGATGCATCATCTTAATTACAGAAAAGAAGATGTAACATTATATAGATCTTAAAAGCGGTTTATCTGAATGACTGTGTCAGAGATGCATTTTTAAGCAATGAAAATACTTTATTGCCCTTATATTGCAAGATATTACAAATATAATTGCTGTAAGATCTTTGTTTGCTTCTGAGTAGCCATGTGGCACTTACCAGGTATTTATGCAGATGTTTGGCCATTCTTCTCTAAAAATGGCAATTCTTTGAACAGATGGTAAGTCGTAGATTGGGTACCAAAGTACATATGATGTTGCAGACAGCAGAAACGAACCATATATGTAACATAAGGGGGCAAACCTCTAAAATATTACAAGCTGCAACACCACACTGGTTTGAATAACTACTTGAGTGTAAAAACACCAGAAAGGTACCACTGAGGGTGATATATCAAAATATAGCTTTATATTTAGTCATTTATAGGAATGATCTAAAGATCTATAAATACAGCATGAGAGGGGATCCACAATCGGATCACTGCTGTATCCACACATGTAATTGCTTCAGTAACACTCCCCATGCTCACACAGACTTCTGTGTAGAAGAAGAATATTCTTAATAGAAGTATTAAGTATCTGTGGTTTAGAAATTATACCTTTGACTTGTGTGGACTAGAAGTCATACCTATAACCCTAAGGGGGGTGACAGATTCAGTAGGCTCTGCCAACGCGAGGCCTACTGGATCTTCACTCTCCAAACCCTCACACCAGAGGGTCTAAATGACACCATCAAGTCCAACGGTACGGGGTATTAAAATTAGAACTTTGAGTATGGGAGTACCAATTTTACAATTAATGACTATGTTATAGAAAATCAGGAAGATACAAACGACATGGGAGATATTTGCATATCTGCAAGTCTGAGGTTCAACCAATCAATACTAACAAATAGAGAGATACCATGGAAGTGATTTAATTGTGTTTAAGGGGAAGAGGGATAAAATACTATAAGAACATTAAGAATACTATGAATGAAACATTCTGAACTGTAACAAAATCATTTGAAAAGCTGTTTGTTTTTTTTTTTGGGGGGGAGGGGGGGGGGACCATAGGAACCTAATGTAGTTACATGTTTAAAACCTAACTTATTACCGTAAAATGATTGACTTTCAATTAAAATAAGTGACAGAACAATACCTGCAGGTATCCAAGAGGAACTTTATTACTTATGACTTAATATGGACTTTTATTCATTTCATCTAATTATATAATTAAGTAATTGGATGGATTAATTTAATTTATTTAGATTAATTTTGTTTAATTAATTGATTTATTATTATAACATATATAACTTTCTTTAAGTATAATTCGCTATTTGAACTCACAATCACTAAATGACATGTGTGTATTAATATTATTATTATTTCATGAGGAACCTCACTTGAAACATTGTATATATACTGTATTGTGTTCTTTATTATGTGGGACAAATATTTATATTAGTCTGTATATTTTAATTAGGTTACAAACTATATGGATATCATGCTAATCTAGATATATTCTTGAACTCTGTAGAAAATATGTTTTTTGATGATTTTATATGTGCATATATTTCAGGATATCTGAGAAGATGTATAATGCTGTCGCTGATTTTTGTAGATAAACCTTATCCTTACTGAGATACAAGGAGATAATTCTATATACATTTATTATCTAATTGAATCAACTGAATTTCTACAATAATGGTTCACTTTTTATGTATATTTTATTATATTTTTATCATTTTTTATTTTAATTTTTAATAAGTGTAAGATACAAAGGATAGATATGCTAGGAGAACGGCAACTGAAGGTATAGAGGCAAACTGTCCAATCACATAAAAGAAACAATATGCCTTTAATTTTTAATGAATCATTAAAACACCTGTTATGGGACTTTAAGTACTGGCGCTCTTTTAAACACTCGCTTTGAAAAAGTCCTGGAAGCAGGGACGAAACGCGTCAGCCCTTGTGATATTTTGACCCCTGTAATTGGAGAATTCACATCTATCCACTGTTCAGCAAATATAATTTGTGTGGCAGTATGACTCATACCACTTTCACATCACCACCTTTGAAAAACCCGGTATTTTGTACCCGGTTTTTTTCTGGCAGCATTGCCGTGTCATTTTCAAAACCGCATTATAAGTCCACCCAAAAACCCGGGAATTTCCCGGGTCTGTCCTTTTCACATTACCACCAAATAACCCGGGTCTGCCTTTAAAGTAAAGTGTCAATCATTCCAGATAGTGGCTTTGATTGGCTTTTGATCGCCAGCACCAGATAAGCATCCAATCAAGTTCCAGAAAGAAAAACCCGTGTTCAAAAGAAACTGGCCGCATTTTAAGAACCCACCCTTCCCGGGTTGAACACGGGAAAAACCCTTCTTTTTTCCCGTGTTGAAGTCCCGGGTCTCCCGGAAGTGGCAGTTTCACATCACCACCAAAAACCCGGGTTTTCGCAAAATGCCGGGTTTTTGATGAAAATCCCGGGTATTTGGTGGTAATGTGAAAGGGGTATCAGTGTGGCAACCTATATACAGCGCCAATCTGTGGAACAATCATCCGGAACCGCGGACACAGTGGGAGGTGGAACACAAGCCCTTTTACCCTGTGCATCGGAGGGAGCTCCTACAGAGTTCCAAGCCGAACGGAGGAGGACACGTGCGATCGACTGCTCCCACCCACTGTGGTATGTGATCCAGATAGTCCAACTGAGTACTTATAACTGCCTGATTGAATTGCAACAAGTATAAAACCGTATACAACTGTATTAATTGCCATATTGAACTGCAACAATATAACATTGCTATATCCCCGGTTTTGGCCACCCGGGGTATACTACAATCTACAACAAATACAGTTCATCTGTCCATCAGTGGAAAATAATAACCAAATATCACCAAAATATATTGTGTCTATTTTTCATAAGATAAATGTATTTTTAAATGAAAGAAATTGTTATATATTTTTTTATTCAAGTGCCGTTCTCCGGGATTATTGAAGCCAACAGAGCTTTTAGTAATTTTTCCATATATCTATTAGTATTTTGATGCGCTGTACTCTTGTTCTTTTATACTTTAATAAGGTTTTTGGGCAGTGACACACAGCCCTATACATCTGCTATAGTTAACCCCTATAAGCGCCACTTGTATCCTCTTTTTCCTCAAACAGACTTCTGCCTCCAATACCCTATCTGATTTTTTCCAACTCATACACATTGTGGTGGATGAATGAATGTGGATAAGTACATAGTATGACACCATAGCAACACTGTACTCTGTAATACTAAGTCCTGTGACAAGCATTTGTCAGAAGCCTGGATTGCTTTCCAAAAGGATTATTGCTCAGAAACCACTGGCAGAGGTCGAATCTGGTCCTTAGTTTCTTTCCTGAATATTTCTCTTTTATACAAATCATACAGGGAAGATTCTATTAGAACCTTTAAACTAAGAGAAACCCTGAAATAAGCTGCCAGCACTGATTTATAGAAGATTTGCTGCAATATAGCTTCATTCCCGCTCACGGAATATGGCCCGGATCCAGAACTACAGCCATCTTCCACAGACGACCGTAATTTGCTGAAAGATAGCTACTGCACATGCGTAGTAGCTATTGTATGTAATATACGTATCGTTTAGATACGTAGATTGCGTATACGAGATCTTTAAGATCCGGGCCTATATTAGTAATTCTAGGGAAAATTGTATTGCCTGTATGGCAGATAAGGTTAATAATATAAAGGAGTAAAAACAGGAGGAGAAAATAACACTTGTCTATAAACCAGTGACCTGCTAGGTCATTCATTTTAACAGCTATACATTTGCTCACCTGAGTCGCTGTCATGTTGCAGCTTAGGAGAAGTGGGAGGTGTGGAAAGCTCATCTGAACTGTGCTGCAACTTGACAGTTCCCTGTGGTTAAACAGATTAACATTCACAAATCTGTGTATACTTGGACAATAGCAAACATACTGTGCCATTAATTAAACAGCACATTAGGAAGTCCTCGTCCCTAGTCACAGAGTTACAAAACGTTCCTCAGTTGTAGAAACAAAGATGGTGACCAAGAAAACATAATTACATATTATGTTGTAAAAACCCCAAAAACTAAGTAACCAAAAAGAAAACAAACCTATTTAGCTTGACAAAATTGATAAGAAACCAGTCCCAAAAAGTGCAATTCAGTAACAACTATGGGGCTGAACCAGAGCTTGAGAGTAAAGGCAAAACAGGTGCAAGTGTACAGCTGGGCTAAACCATTTTGCAAACTAAGGGGTGTGAACTGATTTGAATTCTTTAGCATGCAGGAAAATACTTTACTCAATTACTGCATGGCTTCATGTTTAATGTAAAAATTAAAGTTTATGTAAGAAACTTCGGAAGTCCCTTGTTTTCAAGGGAAATAACCTCCCCATGCACACAAAGGACTAAGGAGCCGACAGTGGACAGGTATCGAAACTCTGTCGCCAATGTGTGGAACTCCGGTGACAGCACTGGTGAAGGTCTGGATCACGTCCATCGTCTGAAGTCATTGCCAAGACACCTGTTATTGTAGTTAATAGTTTTTCTGCAAGCGATTGATCATGTCAGTATATAACTGTGGTTCCCAATCTTTCTCTATTTGGGACGCCTTTTAAAGGTGTGCCTTAAACAGATGAAATTCTGAACAGTTATTTTTCCAGTATTTAGGTCAGGACAGAAATATTTTGTTCTCTTTTGCTTTGAGTAGTGAGAAATAATTACCAGAAAAACATAGTTAGTGGGACATATATCTATCATGGGCACAAATAAAGAGGTTCACAGGTTGAAATCTCATACATATCATTTTATATAACATTATTATAACAAGTGTTTTAACAATAATGGGGTAGATCCAGAACTACGTGTGCCGTACGTTTATTCACGGAGCGTATTTTCGTGCGCGTAAATTCGTTACACTCCCCTTGGCACAACCCTTGCACAGACGTATTTTGTCAAGATACGCTTTCCAAACCCTACCTTAACTTTTTCCAACGTAACCGCAGTCATACGCACACGTACGTATGGGCTGAACGAATTTACGCAGCTAAGCACGCCCACACTGTACACTTTAAATTTGGACTAACGTAAAATTGGCACGCCCACATGTAAGTATTTATGTGACACATACGTGAGTGGCCCATACGCTCACAATTACGCTACGTTAATGTGCGTTTTTTTCTATGGTGCGCATACGCAGTACGTACAAAACAGCGATTTTACGTCTCAGCCACGCGGAAATTCGCTCCGAGGCGTAGTTTTGGGTCAGGCCCAATGACATCACAGCTCCCATGTGCCGAGCAGTCCTAGGACCAGATTTACTAAGATGCGGGTTTGGGAAAGGATTATAGCCATAGCAACCAATCAGATTTTAGCTGACATTCTCTAGTACGTAATAGGAAAGTGAGAGCTAGAACCTAATTGGTTGCTATAGGCAACATCTCCACTTTTCCAAACCCGCAGCTTAGTAAATCTGGCCCCTGGATTTGCAGCATCCCTGTGAGTGCGCCGCAGCACCTTGAGAACTCTATAAAAAGATCAGCAATCCTGTAACTTGCTTAGAAATCTCTTACAAATAAACACATGAATGATCAGCTGCTGTCCAATACAGGATCAATATCTGAGTATCACCATTTCTAGCAGTAGCCTTCTGCGTTTTTGCAGCATGGAGGTCTTGGTTTTTGGTCTTCTAATAGATGTGAAATCTAAGTCACCAGTTTTGGAGAAGCGTGTTTTCTTCCTCCTATACAGAACACAAAGGAACATTCATTGTAAAGCTATGTGGATCTATATACAGTTACATGCTAAAATTTGTACATACCCCTACACCTGGGCATGTTTGTTTATGCAACATGCAGAGAACAAAATAGAAAAACCGCCTTTAAAATGCAAAGCTCAACCACAAAGTAATATAGTTCAGCTAGATTTGCAGTAATTTTAATAAACAATGTGACCATGTGTTCTAAAATACTATAATATATAATATATACTAAAAATATAGATTAGAGATTCATAACAATTAGTATTGTGCTCAGGGGCACACTAAGATTAAGCAGCAATATAAAAAGATCCAAAATATTTGAACTTGATAAAAGTATTAATAAAGTACTGAAACGTCATTTTTTGCTTTGAGCATGCTATAGTGCTGTAGTGGTTGTTAGTGCCACTATTTCGGATGTGTGTGTGTATATATATATGATGATGAATTAGGAGTGGGAGATGATGAGAATGAAAATGATGAATAGGGATGAGATGAATAGGGAGGAGATATAAATTCATAGAGTACATCTTATGTGTGTGTGTGTATATATATATATATATATATATATATATATATCTTTTTTTTCAGGGTTGTTATTGTTTACATATTTTTGCAGTGATTTTAAAATGCTTTTTCTACATATACTATTTAGCCCCAAAGATATTTTATTAATTATATCCTCAGCCATTTGGTTTTGTACTTCCTTACAACCTTACCCAGTTGTTTGAGTATCACCTGACAGTGGTCCAAGTACTACCAGTGGTACTAGTATCACTGATGAGAACACATGCCTTAGACGTATGTAGTAATACATAGGCCGGATCATCACCTTTTCATTTCTGTCTGGCTACAGCTGGATTTTGTTGGAGAATCCCAGAGATTCTGGCTGCTGGTTGAAATTGAGGGGAAGACAGTAATCTCAGAATCAGAGTGAGAAACTCTCCTTGCTTTAGAAGAAGCGGCAGATGATTTACTTCCCTCCATATCTATTGCTTCTACAGTTGAAATCTTTTCTGTGTTTGCTTTCACAGCTTTTATGAAAACTCGACCTACAAAACAGAAAAGCTGCATAGTAAAAATAATATCATAGCACATAAACACTTTTCCATTCAATAAAAAGTAACACTCAGACAGTACAAATCACCCTACGAGGCAGTATTAAATATAGTCTTAGAAGAGTAGCTGTGACTTGCCTGCATAGATGCACACAAAGGTCCCCTTGTCTAGATCATCCAGGCATCGCACCCCCCAGCCTTTGTCTTTTGTTTTATAGACCTGAAGTCGAACCTGAACACCATGGTACACCACCCGGTTTTGACACATCATCCGGTCACAACGACAAGTCAGATTGCATTCAAACAGTCTAAGTGTGAGAAGATAAATAAAATAAATGAAACAAATTATAATGAACCATGTGGCATATTGAAATTCTGCCTATAAGTCACACACACAAATAGGCAGAGGTGAGCTCTCAATTTAAAAAGATATATGACCCAATGTTGGGACTCTAATTTTTAGAGTTAGGACCACCTAATAGAAAAGCCTTGTAAGTGTCTAATGGCTTATCATGTATCTGCAGATAGTTGTAAGTAATTCTCTGACTTTTATTTTAAAGATAGAAAATTATTGTTTGTCGCTGGGTAATGGCTAGA
>WWET01001717.1:77820-89381 GCA_011038615.1 Limnodynastes dumerilii | reverse complement strand
TTTTTCTGTAAATAAAAAAAAAAAAAAAAAGCTCAATGGAAACTTTTTACATATCCCTTTAACAAAAACAGAGTGCATGTACAAATGTAAGCAAAAAAGTTCACTATTCTCTCAGGTGCTGAGATAAATAGTAAATAAATATACTGCGCCTATGAGTGATATAGAGGCTGCTTCAGAGCTTGGGAGTAAGGACAAAATCAGGTGCAAGTGTGCAGCTCGGCTAAACCATTTTGCTAAGTTAATAGTGCTAATTAATTTTAAAACTTTTGTATAATGAGAAAATACTTAAAATATATAAACAGCGAAATAGTGCTTAGATACTATAGGATGAATAAATAAGGTCTTTTAGGTGATAATAAACGAACTGTCCAATGAAAAGATGGATTTTTCCTGTTATACAGGTAGCTTACAGTTTGTTCAGAGTCCAGAATATTCACTGGGATAAACAATTCTTGTTGTAGGAGAGAGCAAGAGTCTCTCTCAAGTTAATACTGCCCCCCGTACTTGTCCTGTAGTTTCATCCGGCCGCGTGTGTGTGTGTGGAGACGCTGTTACCCTGGCGTTCACCGTTGTCTGCGTACGGCCAAGCCTCGTTCCCGTGTAGTTCCGGGTGCGTTCCACTGGCCCAATACGGAATGAATCAAAGGACAAAATGCACCAAATAGTGCAGATCAAACTTTAATAATAAAGTGATAAGATAAGATGAGATATACTCACAAAGTCACAAAGATAAACAAGCATGTAAAAGCAGATAATACTGCAAATCTTAGTCCATGTGTTGGAGAACGATTCTCACAAATACGATCTCACTATGCACCTTTCCAACGCGTTTCAAATGATAATGTCATTCTTTCTCAAGGCTTCTTACCTATTATAAGGTGCAAGGAGGTATTTATACTAGTCTATGTATTACATACTACTAGTGGATCGGTTAAAAAAGTGAGCGGTGCATGGATAAATAATCACTACATTTTCAGCAGTATAAATAAAAATAAAAAAAATATATATAATAATAAAAAATATATATATAAAAAAATATGTATAAAAAAAGGTATAATAAATATAAGATACATAAAAACATTACAGGAACCATTTAACTTCAAAGGGCCCGATTCAGAGATCCGCTTCCGATGGGATCTCAAATATACGCATCTAAGTGGCAGGTCGGAGCAGGTTACAACCCACTGAATAAACAGTCACTCCCCTTGCAAACAGCGGCGGATCTTAAAGTTAGACCACTATTGACTAACCCTAACTCTGCGCTGTCATTTGAGATCTTAAGGGAAGTAGTTGCGGTTATTTGCGATCCTAAGTGTCAGCCCGCGCCCACTTTCCCTCATCTCCCTGCCTCCCCCCACCCATTTCCACGCAAATCCTTCAGATCTTAAACTTCTGCAGCACTTAAGATCTTAAGTGCTTGCGATTGATTCACAGGTCCGCGCTTAGCGAATTTAAGATCCTAACCTCTACGTAGACGGCGTTGCACTATTACTACGCATGTACGCAGCACTTCGGATCTTAAGTGCTTGCGATCGATTCACAGGTCCGCGCTTACCGAATTTAGGATCCTAACCTCTACGTAGATGGCATTGCATCTATTACTGCGCATGTGCAATGATGCGCATTTCTTAAGATCCTAAATATACGCACCTAAACAGCGATAATATCGTATCTCTGAATCAGGCCCAAAGTCCACATTTAACCCGTTGGGGATCATTGTTTGCATATTGTAAATCCATTGCATTTCCGATTTTGCTAAAAAATCGGAATTGCAAATCTCTCTCCATTTGGGCATAATTATTTCAATACCTATTGCTCTGGAGATATGTTTACATGAGTTGCTGTGGTGTTCCTTAAAACGTAGCAATAAATTATGATTAATAAAGCCTTTTTTAATATAATTGGCATGTTCCGCCCATCTAACCTTAAGTGGGTGGCTGGTCCTACCAATGTACTGGAGACCGCAGGAACATTGAATTAAATATATAACGTTCTTACTGGAACAGGTAATAAATTGGTTAATCTTGAATGTTTGACCGTTTTTTGACGGTTGTGTGTTTTGTGAATTCTGTTATTTTCGTAGGTTGATTAGTAAAAGTACGACACACCATACAAGTTCCACAATGATGGAATCCTTTTGTTTTAATGGTAGTTAATTTTTGTGGAGATATTCTATATGCAGTTTGTGTTAGAGTGGCACCAAGATTTTGGGCTTTAGTGTACACAAACCTGGGAACTTCTGGAATACAGGTTTTTAAATACGGGTCCGCTGTTAGTAAGTGCCAGTGTTTTTTTTATTGTTTTTTCTATATTAATATGTTGTGTATTGTATTGAGTGATGTATACATATCCAAAAGAATTCTCATGTGTTTCTGGTACATTTGTTTTCTTAGGGGATAATAGTATCATTCTTTCTAGACCTTCTATTTCACTGATAATGCTATTAAGCGGCAGTTTACTGTATCCTTTATCTATGAACATGTCTCTAAGGATTAGAGCTTGCTTTCTGAATTCCTCTATATCTGTACAATTTCTCGTAATCCGGAGTAGTTGTCCTTTAGGGATATTTTTGATCCATTTTTTGTGATGACAACTCTCAGTGCTAATATATGAATTGGAGTCCGTGGGTTTCATATAATTTCTGACACTCAAAGAACCGGACTCCACATAAATATTAAGGTCAAGAAAGTTTACATTCTCTTGGCTTATTGTAAAAGTCAAATGGATATTCTTGTTATTATCATTTAAAAAGTTACAAAATATATCCAAGACTTCTCTCGGACCCTCCCATAGAAATATAATATCGTCCATATTTTTTCGTTTTCCCAAAGGGCCAGAAACAAGTTTGCATAACTGGGGGCCACTTTGGCCCCCATTGCCGTCCCAGTCTTCTGTAAATAATAAGAATCTTTAAAAAAGAAATAATTATTTTCTAATATAAACTGAATTCCTTCCAGAATAAAATCATTCAGTACATTCTGCTGAGGATTTAGGAATGCTTTTACACTCTCTATGCCGTCTTGATGGCGAATAACGGTATAGAGGGATGTAACTTATAATGTTTTATGAATGAGGGCTTGATATTTTATTAGTATTCTCTGTGTCAGGTCACTTTTTAAAAGGGTATAAGTATTGCTATCCCCAAGTTGTCTATAGGCCTCTTTCTCATAATCCTCAATATTCATTATCACTAGCCACCCCCCGCCTTTGTCGGCGGCCTTGATAATGATCGATGGATTATTTTGTAAACCTTTTATTGCTTGCGCCTCCTGGAAAGTCATATTCTTCTTATATTTTTGTTTTTTCTTGAATTTTTTATCCAATGTCTCCAACTCATGTGTGACCACTTTATTAAATGTATCCAAAAAGTTACCCCTATGAAAGGCTGGATTAAACGTCGATTTTGCCCGAAATTTTTTAATATTATTTTTTATATTATTCTCACTTTGCTCTCCATTCGTTTTAGATTGTATACAGAAGTGCCTTTTGATTGTCATTTTGCGGACAAATTTCTGTAGGTCCACAAAGGTATTAAATTTATTAGCCTTCTTATTAGGGGCAAACTTTAAGCCCTTTTTTAGCACTATTGTTTCTATCTCAGAGAGAATGTGAGAGCTAAGATTATATATTTTTGTGGTATCACTAGATCCCCTTTTAGTGACTCTTCTCCTTTTCTTAATGCTCTTAAGTTGTTTACGGATTTTCAATTTATAAGGTCTTCGTTTAACATTATTGGGATTTTTCCCCCTAGTTCCTCGTTTAGTTTTTTTGAGTTTAATCCTGGTTTTAACAGTTTTTCTACACTGGGCTGTAGGTACGGCCAGCGTAGCTCTGATGCACCCCCCCTGGTGGCCGGCGTAATTACAGGCTGTTATGCTGGCTGAAGTCTACTCAGCCGGCATAACAGTCTGTAATTAGGCCGGCCACAGGATCGTAACCCCTTAACCCAGCCCTCCCTTTGTAATTTCCCTCCCTCCCCCTGCCTACCTTCCGTAACTACAGCATGCTGCATGCCCCTTCGTCCGTAACTACGCTGTAGTTACAGACGCCTGATCCAGGGCACCCAGAATCACTGATTACGTCAGGAAACATCTGCCTGGCACATGCGCAGAACAGCAGAAATGCCTTTCTTACGCATACGGCCGCCGTAAAAACGACGCCGGCCGTAGGTCTGGATCCAATTGCCACCTCCAAGCCCCTCTCTGCTTAGAAAATAATAATCTTGGATTTGCATTTGAGACAGATATGGTGGATCAAAAGCAACACAGATTCACAGCACTGAAATCACATCTTCTACTTTAAATCTCCACAAATATATCTATCTTGCATTCATTTAACTTATGTTCTACTAGGTAATTTTTATTCTAATTTATTCAGAGAGGAATTATTATTGCAGATTTGCAGGATTTCAATCTTTGTTGTGTTTTAAATAGACTTTGATTAGCTATAGAAACATTTATGTTTCATTCTATAGCCAAGACTTCTAAGTGTCATTTATTATTTCACATCACTTATCATGTTCTGGCTGCAAACGTCCATCACAGTTAACACAAGTCCAACAGGAGCGTGTAATGTGTGCCAGTCTTAAGCAGAGGCTTTCACAGGGAAACATGTTGGAATTTGCATATTGCAGTGTTTGGAGTGATCTTAACAATGGTGCAGAAGCATTGTCAGCTGACAAAACCTTCAGACACGTATAGTCACACATGGTGTCTGCAGTCAGTATGAAGAACCAGTTGCTCTGACACTACTGAGAGATCTATATATATATATTTTTTATTATTATATATATTTTTTTTATTTTTATTTATACTGCTGAAAATGTAGTGATTATTTATCCATGCACCGCTCACTTTTTTAACCAATCCACTAGTAGTATGTAATACATAGACTAGTATAAATACCTCCTTGCACCTTGTAATAGGTAAAAGCCTTGAGAAAGAATGACATTATCATTCAAAACGTGTTGGCTAGGTGCATAGCGAGATCGTATTTATGAGAATCGTTCTCCAACACGTGGACTAATATTTGCAGTATTATCTGCTTTTACATGCTTGTTTATCTTTGTGACTTTGTGAGTATATCTCATCTTATCTTATCACTTTATTATTAAAGTTTGATCTGCACTATTTGGTGCATTTTGTCCTTTGATTCATTCCGTATTGGGCCAGTGGAACGCACCCGGAACTACACGGGAACGAGGCTTGGCCAGACGCAGACAACGGTGAACGCCTGGGTAACAGCGTCTCCACACACACGCGGCCGGATGAAACTACAGGACAAGTAAGGGGGGCAGTATTAACTTGAGAGAGAGTCTTGCTCCCTCCCACAAAAAGAATCGTTTATCCCAGTGAATATTCTGGACTCTGAACAAACTGTAAACTACCTGTATAACAGGAAAAATCCATCTTTTCATTGGACAGTTCATTTATTATCACCTAAAAGACCTTCTTTATTCATCCTATAGTATCTAAGCGCTATTTCCCTGTTTATATATTCTATATACACTGCATAGTTTTATGTTTAATCTATAAAATAGAGTTGAGCTAAGAAACTTTACCTCTCAATTTTAATTCTGGCTTTACAATTTAAAATTGCCTCCCCTTGCAGTTCAACATGGTATTGCTCAGATCTACACTTGTACCTAAAATAAACAAAAAAGGTGTAAGTGTAGTGCTAAACGTAGCCAAGTACATAAAACAATCTTACTATGTGTATGCCATAATATATATGTTTTGTACTAAGTAATGAATATATCCTTTCCAGTAGTTTAACATTATATTAAAGATAACCATTACACAGAGATATACTGTCAATTTCTAGCAAGGTTCCCTTGCTTTAATGGTGAATTTTGAACATTATATGCCAATTTAATATCATATTGAACTACAGAAAACAGTATATACACCACATAAAATTCATAACATTTTGGTTTAAATTCAGCAGAACCCTAAAATAGATGCAGTATATTTTCAATGTATATATCAGATTCTAACAAAATATTGACAAAATAAACCACTCAAATATAGCAATTGTATGCACTGATGTTTATACCATCATACGGTATTGTTCACTTATTTGACTTTGGGTTTTGATGAAGTGATCACAAAACATCTGTCTCAATAGTAAAATATGATGATGATGTGACTGGTCACAGAATGCACTCACTGGTGATGGCCCCTAATATTACTACTTTGAACATTCTATCTTCTAAGTAATATTAACAGTAGGATAAACCTAAAACAATTAAATTACAGATCAGCAAACACAAGCATAAGTAATTCTCAACAAACAATTACTAATATTTTGCCAAAGAAAAGGAACTTTAATTATTTAGGATTAAATAGCTCCTCTTTTCTGCACTGATATTGGATTTGTTATAACTTGTAATACTTATTTAAAATGTTTACTGATACAATATATCTATATTTATATATGGACCTGGCACCCAGTCTAAAGTAGCAGAGTAGTCGGGGCTACCGCATTCCCCGCATAGAGAGATATGTTATGTAATGTGATATTAAGTACATGTGATGATGCAAATGTGATATGACATAATTGTGATGTTGTTGGTGCTGCTGATGACTTGCTGCAGGTTCAGCTGACCGTTGCAGCACACTGACCCATGGAGACTGAGCTAGTCACATATACATTAATACAGCACAGTGTGCAAAAAAGAGTTATACAGAACCACTGCAGAAATTGAACAGAAGCCCAGAAGACATCAACTAGTGATGGGCAAGTCACAATCCTAAGGCCACGGGTATCCCTGGGCCCTCAATGCAACCCACTGCTATATTATGTGTTGATGTTTTTATCACGTTTCATACACATATGTTTATGTTTTTACATATAGGTGTATTCCTCTAAATACTGATTGTTTCAACTAAATAATAAGAGTAACGTATGACTCTTTGCATGAGGGTCATAACAGCTGACAAATAGCATGATAAATACTGCAAAGTCCAATCCCAGCGCCCATCTTAACAAACCTACCACTTGGCAAGCAAAGAAGTTCCCGACCCGGAAAAGAAAGTTACTTTCTTGTACAATTAGTGAGGAGAGTGCATCCGGTTGAGCAGGCCGCCATCTTTTGTTTGTCAGAAACAGATGTTTTCCTATGCCTGCGGCTGCGGCTGACAGGGGTGTTCCGCCCTCCAGCTGACTGGACGCCTTGCGTGCGTTACGCTCTCAGTGAGGTTGTGTTTGAGGCAGCGCGTGCAGCGTGTTGGCCCCGCCCTCAGTGCTCCTCCCTAATGTCACTCATGGCTGTTGCCAAGGCAGCGGCGCAGTGTCAGAGTAGGGCAGCTCAGTACGGAAACGCCGGCTCTTCCTGACACGAGAGGTGGGACAGCATCGATAGCAGCCATCGGTGGGCACAGGTAGGTCAGCTTTGTTTATTACTGATGATTGCTTATGTTACAGACATGTGACAGGTGGGCACAGCCAGGACTATGTCGTAGCATGACACTTGCTGGGCTCAGGCCTCCTGTGCACTGCCATTGTAGGCTATACTGGACAGAGGTGTGAACCCTTCCATTCTCCAGCTTTTATACAGCAGGGTATTAACTTTTTCTGACAGTTATGCCTTGGCAGTGCTTGCTGGAGCTTATAGTTCCACCGCAGGTTATGTGAGCTTGTGACAAAGTAGTGGTGACTTCCTGCTGCTGTGGTGGGTGTGGTGTGATTAGTGACGAAGCTGCTGCAGGCATTGTGTGTGTTTGCACAAAGTGGCATGTGATGTTTACAATTCATAAACTACGAAAGCTTAGGCTTTTCCTGTGCCTTAAACAATGTCACCCAGGCATCTTGCCAAGACCTATAAGTGTGTTATGTCTTAGGTGTGTTGGGCTTTTTAAACATCCTTTTAATGTTATCTCTTTAATGTATTGCATTTAATTGAGAAAGTGTAAGTAATTTTATTACACCCCAATGTTTTTTCTCTAGTGTTGAATGTGCTATTTTTATGCACTGTCAGTGTGTTAATAATAATAATATTTATAAGGAACCACACAGTATCTGCAGCGCTGTACAGAGGCAATAGAAAAGCCAACAATTCCATATACAATACAACAGTTGATAGGAAGGATACAAATTCATAAAAATAGGGAATGCAATACAAGTTCCAGGGGCGTCACAACATTTATTGTTGAGGGGGGAGGCAAGAATTTACCCAAACCCCTTGGTGCACCCCCCACATCCCATTTGCAAACTTACCCTACTGAAGCTCTTCTTCTCCGGCGTGCTCTCACATTCAGTGACCTTGGGGTAACAACAGCATCACTCTGATGGTAGGGAGCGGAGCTCCGATGCTGACAGAGGATTGCACGGACAGTGCCTGGCACTGTCTCTGTGTAATCCTCTGTTGGAATCCCCCGCTATGACGCCACTCAATGCTCTCCCCTTCAATTCCAATGCATATGTCAAATACAATACTATACGTTGCTAGAATTTTCTGCTCAATACTTGCGTGTGCACTCTCTCTTTAGGGTGGACTGTTCACTAATCACTATGCACCATTATACTGTACTATTAGTTTGGTCTGCTCGCTTCTTAGCAATGCTCTGTCATGAATGTACTATGCTTATGACACATCAGCATTGTACTGTGCTCACAGTTCTTTTCATTCTAATACAGTCCACACCCATTGACTCCTTTCATTCTTAAACTACAGTTAACCTCTGGCATGAAGAGCATCTATATGATGTTGAGAATTTTAGACACTTCTTATATACATTGCTAGAGGGTTATGTTTGCTGATTGTATCTATCTTTAGACCAATCATGTTGAATTTCTGTCAGTTCCTACCAAACCTCTGTCCTTTATTTAGTTATTTAAAAAAAAATAATGATTAGTCTGTGCATAAATGTGTATCTTTAAGCATTTAAACTCCTATTTTTACTTTATTTTACAATAAATATGGTGTGTTTTGTGTGGTTTGATCATCAGAATATATTTTGTTTGTATTTAAGTTAGACAGGTAAATGTTTTATATTTACTATAAACTGTTTAATACTTGCTACAAATGTTGCTAGATAAAACAAAAATAATTCTATTATGGAAATAATAAAAATGTATTGTTAATCATTTCCTCATCCTAGATATGTTTCAGCAATCTTATTCTCAGCTGCCTCAGCTTCTTGTAATTCTTTATAAAGATCTTTATAATAAAAACTTGGCCAAATTAAGAAATATTTCCATTTCTGTATTTGGTGTGGGAAGTTCTAAACACTGATCCATTTTGATCACATGCCACATAAAACTGAGGAGATTGAGTTGGACCTGCCTGTTGGCACATATCTGGGATGCTACACCCCAGTTATTAAAATTAACTTATAACTCCTAATTGCACAGAAACTGTATGTTTTGTGTGAAATTGCTTTTGACTGCAAGTTACACCTAAAACACACACAAGGCCCTGTGTGTCTTGCATCCATACGGTCTATGCAGCTTTATTTCAAACTGCTCACTTTAGCTGCTATATCTATTTTTATCCACAAATATATTTAAAAAAATAGGTAATTAGATTTGTTAAAAAAAAGTTTGGTCATTGTACTACTCTGCTTTGACTGTTGAATAAAGAAAAACAATAAAAAAAAAAAAAAGTTTGGTAATAAAAACTTATGTAAACTAGATTGTCAGAGCCACAAAAATATGAATAGTTAATTCTCCTCAATGTCATATGACATTGAATATGAGTACAAAGCACTCTATTATTTTACTGATTTTGTGCATTGCTGAAACTTCATTCTCTAACATGTGACATTGTGTTACCTGGCTTTTTTTAATAGAGGAGATGAGGAGTTTTAAACAAAGAGACACTGTTGGGTTATTCCACGTCAAATCAACACAGGGTTTCAACTTGACTGTTTCAGATTGTAATGAAATTCGATATAATAAATTCTTCCATGGGTATAAAGTGATTGCAGTCCCCGCTCGGATAGGCTGCCTTTAGAAATAGAGACAGCCGAAAGTTCCTTTTCGTCTCTATTTTGAATAGCCAGCCATTTTAGATTTTTTATTTCATGAATGGGTGCGTATGCCAGTCAACGCACTCCCCCATTCATTTTCACAGGACCTGCTGCAGACTCACCGCTCACAGCTCCGGAGTAATCTCTCTGGGGATTTTTAGTTTGGGAGAGGGGGGGGATTAGGATTAGGACCATAGAAGGGGAGGATTAGGGATAGACTGCGGGGAGGTAGGTCTTAGGGTCAGGCTAGGGAGAAGGAAGTATTAGGGTCAAGCTGCGGGGAAGGGAGGGTTAGAGTAATGGAAGGGGAGGGTTAGGGTCAGAATTAGTGGAAGGTTTGTGGTTAGTTTTTAGTCTTTCCTATTAAAGCTCTGTGTTCGGTGCTCCGGGGATCGATTACTATGCTTCATAAAGGCATAAGCAGTCGATATATCGCAGCCAGTTTGAAACTGGCTGGGAGAGAATGGCCCTATCGAAATAGGGCTGTACTTAGCGGGGACCCACACACGTATAAAGAAAACCCCCAAATCTTAGACTGATATGTACACTGGTTTTGAAGTAATATGCCCTTAATACTGCCATTTTAAACATCTTTTCATATGCTTTCATTTGATATATAACTCATCAGTATGTTTCACTAAAGATGAAGAAATGGAACCTTTTAAAAATCAAAATGTTGATTTTCTCAAAAAGCCAAATTTTTTTAATTTTTGAAAAAAATCTTAAAAATTGTTCATACTGTTGTTAATAAATTCCCAAAGTTTTATTTTGGGATCATGAGATCAACATTTTGATTTTGAAAATCTTAAATGTTTCATTTTTAGTGAAGCACACAGCTTATCACATAGAAGCCCACGGAAGAGACCTTGCCCAACTCTCTAGCTCAGTTAGTTTAGCTGCAAATGCAAATGAATAAAACTATTAATAGCTCGTTTTTTGTTTAAAAAATTCTGCTTTAAATGTATATAGCTTCAAAACCAGTGTATATATATCAGCCTTAGATTTGTGAGTTTTCCTTACACGCATGGAAGCATTTATTGTATTGAATATAAATGAAATGAAAGAATGTAAGGTAGATTTTTTTCTAAATTGTGTTGATTGACCCGGTTTCCTCTTTTTTACATGGAGCGCAAAGAATATTGTCAGTCCTGCATCAAGATTAGAATAATGTTTTATTTCCTATACTGTAATAGGAAATAGTTGGATATTATATTAAATACTAGTCTAAAGCCTGTCATAGAGTGTTCCCGGTACTGGCTGTTCGCGGGAGCGGGTGACTGATGGGGCACTTGGGAAGGAAAGTGACTGGTGGGGCAGCGGGTGGCTGGTGGGGCACTTGGGGGGTAGAAGGTCAGTGACTGGTGGGGCACCTGGGAGGGCATTTTGAGGAAAGCTGTTCTGCTCCCGACTACTGCACATGCGCAGTAGCGTCCCAACAGTGTGGACGCTGCTGCGCATGTGTATAAGGGTGAGGAGCAGAATTGCTTTGATATATACAGTCAGGTCCATAAATATTGGGACATAGACACAATTCTCATATTTTGAGCTCTATACAGCACCACAATGAATTTGAAATGAAACAAAACAGAT
>WWET01001717.1:31816-75697 GCA_011038615.1 Limnodynastes dumerilii | reverse complement strand
TGTGTGACACTGTGTATTATGTATCTGTGTGTGTGACACTGTGTAGTGTGTATGTGACTCTGTGTATTATGTATCTGTGTGTGTGTGACACTGTGTAGTGTGTGTGACACTGTGTATTATGTATCTGTGTATGTGACACTGTATATTATGTATCTGTGTGTGATACTGTATATTATGTATCTGTGTATGTGACTGTGTATTATGCATCTGTGTGTGTGACACTGTATTATGCATCTGTGTGTGTGTGTGTGTGTGTGTGTGACACTGTGTAGTGTGTGTGTGACACTGTATTATGTATCTGTGTGTGTGACACTGTGTAGTGTGTGTGACACTGTGTATTATGTATCTGTGTATGTGACACTGCTGGGTGCTTGTTGTCATATCTGTGAAATACTAAACCATGTAATAATGTTAATTTAAATATTGGCAAAAGTGGATATAGGGAATCCTATGTTTATACACATTTCAGAGTGTAAAACATTATTCATCTTCTTTGCCATGTATATAATAAATTGAGATAAAAAAAATCCTAGTAGTTGTTATTGGAAGGGGTTGCCTTTCTTTGGGCAGCTACCCCATCTTCTATTACTTAGGCGCTGTGTTTACCCTTAACCATTTATCCTGGCACA
Source organism: Limnodynastes dumerilii (assembly GCA_011038615.1). Taxonomy (NCBI): domain Eukaryota; kingdom Metazoa; phylum Chordata; class Amphibia; order Anura; family Limnodynastidae; genus Limnodynastes; species Limnodynastes dumerilii. The sequence goes on along the minus strand of WWET01001717.1, from coordinate 75,068 downwards.
CGGATGCTCTAATATGAATCCAAGGCAACCAGTTCTTCTTTGCTTGCTGGCACTCGCAGAGTTCAGATTCTCTTCTATCATCATTATGATTATTATCAGATAGGTGTTTTGCATCCTCTACAACTCAGCAGTTGATCTACAGAGTCCATTCTTACAAACTGCTCAAGTCCAGCTAAGAGGCCCCAGCCGTATATTATCTGTGAGATTACTTTTTGCGAGAACCCTGCCTGCCAATATGTGTTTTTACCATACACAGACAAGCCAATTCTATACAGGTATTTGTGATGGTGGTTGCATAGCATAAACTACTACATTCTGCTTTCAATGAAGCCTATTCATAGCAATAGCTGACTTTCTTGTTTCATACATAGATCAGTTATGTAGAAAGCTGTGAGTGGAAATAGGGAGCCTGTATTTGACCCACTCATTTAGTATGTAAGGCTCCAGTTAGAAGTGTTTTCAATTTTGTAGTTCTAAAGCAATTTAAATGGTGTAGTGTGATGTATACTTTATTAGCCATTATTGTGACCTAAGAAGCAAGTTTATTAATTAAGGTGCTTAAAAAATGTTGTTCATTAATAAAAGCCGGAAAAAAACCACTAACAACCATTATTAGTAGATATATTTTAAATTATAAGCATTAATGTGTCTTTGTTGGCATTGGAATGATCTCAGATGTCAATTTAAGCCCACTGGCCAGACTTCCAAGCAAAAGATTTAGATTGATCTGCAAGAGTTGGGTCGACTATCAAGACACCCATGCATTCCCATTGTAATCGGTGCCATTTGCATGGACAGACTTCTTACAGCAAAGGACTACCTTAAGCTTTCCCCAACTCACTGATATTCCTGGAAATGCGAATGTCTGTATCAGTACACGTTAAGGACCTGATTCACAGTTAAGAGTGAGTTAGGTGCGGGCAGATGTACACCCAACTCACTCTAACAGCGGTCTTTAAAGACCGCACAAATGCTATCTACGTACGGACCTGCTACGTAGATAGAGTAAATTACCTACTATGCATGCCAAATGCACATTTAAGAAGCAGAAGCTTCTTAAGTGTGAATCAGACCTTAAGAGAGAATGCTTATACCCTGTCATGATTGCAGTACTTTTTCTCTGCCCTCTATGTCATTGTTTACCTTTGTTGATCATATGACCTTCTTTCTGTTCCCAGCACTTCCTGGTTCTTACTCTTTGCTGCAGGCATTAGTGCACAGGTGTGGCTCATTCTCTTGCTGGAGCTCTGTCATCAGCTGCTCTATTTAAGTTTGCCTCTGACATCCCCACACTGTCAGAGAACAGGAAACCTTGCCTGCTGATGTAGTATCCTCGAGTCCTTTCGTGTTCTGGTTCCAGGTCCTAAATCCAGTCCTCGGTTCCAGTTGTCTGGGCTTCGGTTCCTGCATTCCATTGACCTTAGTTCCAGTTTGTGCCTCTGGTGTTTGTGTCTTTAGCGTTCTGCTATTCTCCATTGTTCCTTGTATCAGTGGTCACTGCTGCTCTGCCTCCTGCAACCCTCGGCTCCAGACCACCATCTTGGCATCAGTGCACTTGTCCAGAGCGCCGCGACCTAATGCCTGCAGCCAAGACCATCCCCACCATCAGGGGCTCTGGTCAACACCAAGATTGCGGTTAGACTCTGTACCTCTGGTCTGGCATGGTCCATTTACGGACCGATGCATGACATATATACCCTAAACTGGTCAAGCTGGAATACCTACTTGCAAACTCACCCCAGCACCTTTGCTGTAAGAATCCAAATGCAATCTAATCTATTAGCATGGAGCTGTAGTGTGTAGTATGAAAGAGTGGCTACAATATGACTTTAATGTCAGAAATTCGGCTATTTCAGATGTCTGGATGCAACTCATGACTTGTACCTGCTTCAAAGGCAAATGATACTACTCAGGTGTGACAGGAAGGCCATTTTATGGTCACACTACTTTTAGTTCCTAAATCCTGTCTATAAAATGGCTCATGCTTATTCAGACTCTCCCCTGTAAATCAGGGCACTGCACCACTAATTTAAATAAAGCTATACAATAAGTTATATTGAAGTGATCTACAATAATGTAAAGGGCATTTTTGTTGCAGTAAAAACTCAAAAGTGGCAAATATGTGTGGAGAACCCTCTGTTCATAAATATGGTCACATATATGTCTCTTAATAGACTGTCCCTCACCGAGCTCAGCGCCGGCCCGGAAGCGAATCACGCCGGGCACTGAGACGGTAGGCGAGGTCAAAAGTCAGCAGAGGTAGTAGATGCTGTGAGTGGTAGCACAGGTTGCAGTGATGCAGGTATGCTGGGAGCAGCGGTGCAGGTAGCAGGAACTATGACCGGGCTGGAGTCAGCAGGGACACAGAGCAGGACCAAGAGAGTACCAGGAACCGGACAGGGACCAAGGAGCCAGAGCACATGAGAGGACTCACGGACACAACAGCAGGCAGGATAAGCTGTTGCTCTGACACCAGAGTGCTGTCTGAGAAGGCCTTAAGTACACCAGGTGGAAAGGAATCAAGAATGGTAATCACCAGCACCTGAGAGATAGCACGGAGAGAACCAGGAAGTGCAGAGGCAGAGGGAATCATGTGACAGGCAGAAAGTAAACAAAGGTAATGTGCAGTGAATAGAAACTAGAGGAATGGTGACACATATATAGTGACAGCACAGTGAGGGGAATACACACACATGTATACTTGTCACAGCAACAGTGGTGGTTCTCCCAAACCAGGGGTCGGCAATCCGCGGCTCCGGAGCCACATGCGGCTCTTTCAGTGTCTCCTGTGGCTCCCTCCCGGACTATACAATGTCCGGGAATAATTCTATTTCTAGAGTTACATTACAAATGTAATGTAACTACAGAAATAGTATTATTCCCAGACACCGGATGTGTCACATACACAGTGCCCGGACCGCCGCATCCAGGCAATGTGTATGTGTTGCTATGGCAAGACAGCGCTGTTTTCAGCGTGAAAACGGCGCTGTGTTGCCATAGCAACACATACACAGTTCCTGGATGCGTGTTGCCATAGTAACACATACACAGTTCCTGGATGCAGCTGTCCGGGCACTGTGACTACACAGTGCCCGGGCAGTGAAGGCCCCACGTGGGGCCGCGGAAGCCAGTACAGAGCCGCCAGGATGATGAACCCGGCGGCCCTGCACTTGCTGCTGTGGCCCCGCGCTGGGCCTTTACTACACAAATGCAAGCCTGCGTAACACCGTTATCAGCGCGACGCTGCGTCATTCAGAAGAAGCGGTGCCGCAGAGGACAGAGGGTGACAGGTGAGGAAGAAGAGAGGGGAAGACAGCAAATAGGTAAGACACTTATAAAAGCTTATTGTGGGTTAAAGTATGTGAGGGGTAACGTGTGATTATATTATGTGAATGGGGTGGAGGTAATGCGCGGTTATAGTATGTGGGGTGGAGGTAGTGTGCAGTTATAGTATGTGGGGTGGAGGTAATGCGCGATTATAGTATGTGGGGTGGGGGTAATGCGCGGTTATAGTATGTGGGCATTAAGAAAGGATGGGCACATATATAAGGGCAGTAATAAAGACTGGGCACATATATAAGGGCAGTAATAAAGGCTGGGCACATATATAAGGGCAGTAATAAAGGCTGGGCACATATATAATGGCAGTAATAAAGGCTGGGAACATACAAGGGGCAGTAATAAAGGCTTGGTACATATATAAGGGCAGTAATAAAGGCTGGGTACAGACAAGGGGCAGTAATACAGGCTGGACACATACAAGGGTCAATAATAAAGAATGGGCACATATAAAAGGGCAGTAATAAAGGCTGGGCACATACAAGTGGTAATAATGAAAACTGGGCATACTAAAGGGGCAGAAATAAAGGCTGGGTATTAATGAAAACGGGGCACACTAAAGAGGCAATAATAAAGACTGGGCACATATAAAGGGCAGTAATGAAGGCTGGGCACATATAAAGGGGCAGTAATAAAGGCTGGGCACATACAAGGGGCAATAATGAAAACTGGGCACACTAAAGGGGCAGAAATAAAGGGTTTTGTGGCTCCCGAGGTTTTCTTTTCTGGGGGAAACGGGTCAAAATGGCTCTTTGTGTTTAAGGTTGCCTACCCCTGTCCCAAACCCACCTATCTCTCCTGATTCATTAAAAAGAGGAGGACTGCTGCAACCTGAACCTGGTTATTTTTAAGCTTGGTAAAAAAAAATGTTCTTTTTCTCTTTTGTTTTCTTTTTATTTATTATGGTCGTAGTCAAGAGTAAGGTCCTCTTTAGCACAGTGCATGCTATGGAAACACAGTGGTTAGCATTGTTGTAGCAGAGTTTCTTGGGTAGTACCTTGAGGGAGTATGCGGGAGCTTCCAGCATTTACGGTACTTGGTGCTCCAAAATTCACCCTCGTCCGTGTGAATTTGTGTAATACGAGGTTCAGTTTTAGGTGAGTGTTGGGCAACCTGATAAACTTCAGGGCACTGATGTAACCCCTTACTTATCTGTTATCATTCCTATATGCACTCTCAAGTAGAGAGTACTATGTGTTGCACTTACCTGTCCTACAGCCCCTGAATTCTTTAGTGGGTTGTCTGTGCCAAATGCTGACCTCTGTCCCCCACGCTTCTATAGTGATCTACCATAGCTTTATTTTTCTAGTAGAGTTTTCTGCTTGTTTCCGTTTTGGGCTCATTTATTCAGCGATCAATACTCTAAGCCTAAGGTATGAGACACAGAATCCCTTAACTTGAATGTCCTTTCTGTTGCGGAAATGACTGCTCATTTACCTATATTGCCTCTGCAGCACATTGCAAGCTGACGATCTTTGTTTTTAATTGTTTCCGCAATTTCCTATCTAACTATATATCATAATGAAAAAATGCTGGTTGCTTTCCAATTTGTCCAACCCACGAGACTAACAAATTTCTCTTATTTGAAAATATTAAAAATGTGCACATATTACCAACCTTTTCTCAGTTTGTAATGAATTTGTATATAAATCGTGCTATGTCCTTATTTTCCTGTACATGGGCAGTATTTATTTCTTGTGACCAGTTAAAGGAGATGTTTTCTAGAGACCCAAAAAGTGAATCATTAAGTTGTATCATGTGTAAATTATTACATCTTATTCATTTTTTTATTGTGTTTTCGAGAGGGAGACTATAGTATTTTTCTCCTTAGGTTCTGCTGCTTTTATACAGTATTTGTTTCAGGGTCTTTATACCAAATAAAATATTCAAGAAACATGCTTTATAATTGTGACTGTTCTCTATATATTTTGGGAGGGTTTTTCATTTTCTGGCAGGCATATACGCCGCTTTAAATTGGTTTCTATTGGTCTTTTATGGTAATCAACAAAAAAAAAATAATAATAATTTACATTGTTCAATCTACTATTTGAGGAATTCAATCATTTATTTCTAATTGTTATTGCACTATATCCAGGCTGCACAACACATGATGCCATCTGTTTGTAAAAGTAGGGAACTTTTATGTAATGGCTTATTCCTTTGTAATTAAAGGTTTGACTAGTACCACACCTGCTATTACCTGGCACATAAAAATACCTGATTCATAAGTGACCCTTGAGGCCTGGTATTTCACCTTTTGTTCTATCTAACCCAACTTTTCTCAACTTTTTTTGCCTTGGAATCCTTAAGAAAAAATAAAAATGTTGTGGAACACCTGTATTAAAATGATTGTAAAAGATATTTAAATATTGTTACAAAAGGTATACCCCCAAAAAATCTAAATATTGCAATAACAGAGAGTTACATAGGAGGCAGACATTTGGTAACATAATAAAAATGATAGTAACATGTCCCCACTCACATGACTCACAGCCCCGTCACCTATAAATACCTCCACAAACACTCCCCGCGGCCCCTCCTTACCTTGAAATGCCACCACAAATGAGCCAAGGATGTGACACAAACACTGGCGGTCGAACTTGCTGTTGAAGCCTGGGCTGGCTAATCACTGCTACTATGTGGGGAACCCTTGGCAACAACTTGGAACCCCAGGGTTCCACAAAACCATGGTTGAGAATCGCTGATTGAACCTTAGTTGAGGATTAACCAATAGCCACTAGTGAGTGTCCATGCTGTGCAGCATTGTACAACTGAAAACCTGCGCAATTTTAAGTCTGGTCATATTAACCTTTCTTAAGTTTTCCTTTAGAAACATTAGCGACTGTGGTTACAGTATTTGCATTCACTATTCCTCAATAGATGTGAAATTCTTTAAGAAGAATCATATCCAACTCATCCTTTTTAAATAGTTGGGGTTTTCTTTTACATCTGAAAGTAATGTGCAAGATGGGACATTAACATGCTTGAAATAAAGCAGGATTCTTAGAAAATAAATGTGTAAAGAATTATTTGTGGAATGTTTTGGGTGAAAGGTTCACTTCTTGGTTATGTTAGTCATTTATTAATAAAACAACTTAAAGGGAAACACACCCTTTCATACAAGCTCAATTTATTTACCTTTTAAACAATACATTTCAGCTGAGTAAACATCAGTGCACTAAAGTTTATTGGCTGAATGACGTTTTTATAGGACATGTTGGAATATCTGTTGGGTGGTTTAGAATACATCATTATGATGTGTCAGAGTTTAGCTGCAAGAGGTAAAAATCTAAATGATTATTTTTTTCTTTTACGGATTTCTAACATATGATGAAACAGGCATCATTTATGTATTCAATGAGCTTATTAACATCGCTTTATGACTCATCAATCTTACAGAGAAAATGAATTAACTGTCCATGAAAGAAAAACAAAAATGAAGCTACAAGATTTGAACTCATAATCTACCCTTTGCCTGCATAGGTTGTGTGTTCAAACCCTCCTAGATAAAACCAGAGGAAGTATTGAACAGGAAGTGGGCATTGCTAGCCAGCTACAGGGGAGAACCCAGCAGTGCTGCTCTGTTGACTGTGACGTGAAAGGAGAAAACCTTAAGCAAGTCCTAATGCGTTAATACATATACAATATAAGTCTACTTAGCAAACTCAAAAGTTTCCATTTATACTTTCTTTAATGCATGAAAGAGAAGGAGGGGGGAGGGGGATTTGGATGTGACTTCAAGGAAGGTACATGATAAGTCAATGACTACAAGAATGAATCATAGAAATGTATATTGGACAATCAATTCAGTTATAATAAGCAATTTAGAGTTATGAGTAGGTTTGCTAACTTGCACTCAAACAAAGAGGCATGGATGCAACTTAATAATAGATAATACTCTGCCCTAAAAGTGTATGTTACCTTTGACAGTTGTAGTTTTTGTATGTATATTTGTTACAACTACAAAATATATTCAGGACCCATATCTGTAGTTGAGATTAATTTGGGACCTCAAATCCCTCTGTTTACTGATTTTACATATGAATACCATTGGTCTACTGTGCTTATGAAAATGTTTCTCTACAGGCAGCATTCTTTCATAAACTTTTATAGTAACTTTTCACTATAGAACAAAACATAAAAAAAAATAAACTAGAAGCATAAACATGACTTAAAACTGAAACTGAGCAAATAGAAATGTTCCCTGTGTCTGAGCTATCAGATTAATAGTATTGATTTATGCGGTGAGGTGTAATGGGGTCAGCTTATTAACGAGTATACATACAGATAGCATTCTGTTGAAATAAAAGTGAAAGTCATAGGCAAATCTCCACAAGGATGGAGTACTTCATCACCATTCTGGGATCAGCCATCTTGGTGGTGCATTCATTATTCTGGATGACTGTTCAAACCAGTTAGGACTTTGTACCGACCTCAGAGGCATTTAGAAGGAATGTTGTGCTGCACAGTGATCTGCTTAGTAAGGGGAAGCTGTATTCACCTAATGTAATCCACTCAGAATTAAACAGATATCTGAAGGGAATAGGAAGCGACTGGATAGTGGTCTATCACTGTCTAAAGTATTGGCAATGCCAGTCACACTGATTATGAAGCTTTTGCCAGCATGGCATGGAAACTCTCTCCTAGAAATCCAGTGTTTGCATAATAAAAGTGCTGAGGGACAATCCTGGAATAGGATAGAGGTATACTCCCTGTTGTATGGCAAATTACACAGCGCAGCGTTTCATGGATGAAAATTACTGGAATTATTTGTTTGGATTGCTTTTCTTGAAAAATGACTTTTTTGGCTGTAGGGAACTTCCTTATTAAGGCAACTCTTGTCTGAATCAATACATCATCAGAAATACAGTATGAAGGATAAATCTAAAACATATTTATGGTGCCTCACTGTATTTTGTATGCCCCAAAATATGTATCTGTTTATAGCATCTCTAACACATTCCTTAGCAATTCTCTGTAGATTTCTAATAAATGGGTTTCATGTACTACACAGAACACTTACTACATTATAGCATGGAAACACTGAACAGTGTTACGTCTGTTCACAAATAGACTGTAATCCATTGTAGAAGGGCTGGTGTGCTGCCTCTCAATGCGTTAAGTGTAGTATGTAGGCAAGATGACATAGTACGTCAGTGTAAAGTTTCAGACACTGTCTAATAGAAATAAGCTGTCAATAAATGTCCACTTATGGCTAAACCTGGGTACACACTTATCCAATTCTTGGCCAATCCGACCACTGACCTACCAGTTGGTCAGACATCGGAAGAGGGTGTATTCTTACTTGATGGCTAGAGTGTGTATTCTTACTTGATGGCTCATTTCATACAATCCTGGTCACATTGTCTGGTCAAAGGATTTTTAAACCTGCTAAAAATCAAGAGACCTGATCACCTGACAAATTTATATGTGTACACTCATATGACTGGTTTGTTCAGTTCTTCTCCCAATGCTTATGTAAATATAGTTTGAAAGCAAGTAGAATCCCCTTTTAGTGAGTGCTCCTATTATAGTAGAGTATGGGTGAGCTAATCATCTATAAATGTTTGCTGTAAAAAACGTTTATATACCTGGGTAGCACAGCTGTATTGTAAGGAGGCGATTAATGGAGGCTTAAAATCAACAGTCTATCTTCCATTCAAACATTCAGTATGCAAAGAAACTTTTGTCTTGAACTGTCTCCCGTACAATGATTATCTCTACTTTATTCAAATGTCCATCATTAAAACATGGGAAGACAGGGAAACATTAAGCCAATGCACTCTTTATAATAAAAACTTTTATTTTATTTCAACATCTTGTATAATAAACTTTTTGCATAAGAACTTGGACAGAAGTCAGCAGAAAAGATTAGAGTAGCTTTCCCTTGCAGTGTAGAGATGTAAGAACGGCAGCAGGATGTAGCGGGTACCCAGTCTTCTATATGACGGCTACTCGAGTGTAGATAGTGTTTCAACAATTCAAGATGAACTCCATGAACATCCACATGTATACCAACGCATTTCAATTCGCAAAGTACTTTCCTCAGGGTGCCTCAGGAAAGTTGGAAATTTGTATGAGTGAAAGTACAACTGGATAATTGTATGGGAGACAGTTCAAGACAAAGGTATCTTTTGGAAATATACTGAATGTTTTAATGGAAGATTGGCCTGTTGATATTAAGACTCGACTAACCATGTCCTTACAATACATTTACTGTAGCGCTACCCTTATGTAAATATGTCTGTGAGTGGCAGCCAATTCAGCCAAAGATTGGAAGAGTGTGTATGAGGACACAATCCTTTCAGTAGGTTGTTTCAGCAAATGGAGATCAGAGGTTGCAGTACATGGACCTCTGGAGTATTTGGGCATTTGTGTATACAGGTCAGGTGTTTTAGGTCTCCTGTAGGATTGTGTAAACAGTCTGGTTGGGAGTCAGATCTCCGGAGGATTGGACAGGTGTGTACCCAGCCTCATTTACTAAAGTCGAAATCGCTCAAAGTCCTGGGACTTTAGCTTCGATTTTGCCATTGATGCATTCACTAAAGCTAAAGTCCTGGGACTTTGTGATTTTTTCAAATCGATCAAAGCAGCCTCTTCAATCAAACGGACCAGCATCTTCAATCAAGATGAGAGGATCTTCTAGCAACTTTACAAGGACAGCTTGAAAGACGTCCGGAACTACTAGCAAGTCATCCCAAGACAGATGACTGCAAAACAGTGAGTCGATACTTCACTTTCTTTTATACACATTTACCTTAAGTATTCACTATTTGCATTACATTTAATTAGTACAGGGTGGCCACCATTATAGTTAGATAAAACACACAGGGACACATTTATTACATTGTTTAAATGTTTAGAAATGTATTGTTTATTCATGTTGATTTTTTTCTGTTTATTGTGGAAACTGTTGATTTTTTTGACACATTACTGCATCATTTTATCCCTTGTCAGGCTGACGCTTATAATGACTATAAGTAATGTGTCATGTGTCAAAAAATTACTCAGGATGGCCACAAACACATGGCCATGCTGTGCCTTACAGTATTATATACTATATGCGTCTGCATGATAAGGGATATAATGATAAGGGATATAATGATGCTTGGCTATTTTTAAATGGACAATTGCCATGCTTTTAAACAGAAAAGCTTGGCGATTTATCCATTTAAAATTGATCAACATCGACAGTGATTATTAATGGCCGGAAAAAATTGCGGCATAGTAAATGCCGCAATTGAAAAAAGAAAACGCAGTAAAATCGCAGCGTTGTCTTGCGACTAATAATCTCTGTACAAATACAGTGTTAGTAAATGAGGACCTTGGAGTGTGCTGATCTGTTGATTGAGGGAATAATTATTTTTGGTGTACCCTGGCGGTGTTCTAGATGTGACTATTTATATACAGCAAGTATATTTCAAATGTATAACCATCTGGTTAGACAGCATATCTGTGGAAACATACAGTAGAACGATAACATTATTTTTCTGTGTCTTGTTTTTTCTGTGTGTATTTTGAGATGAAGAAAGCCAATACCAACTGTGCTTTGAAGTTAGATTAACAACTTCCTTTGTTTTATTTAGTGATTACATACTATGCGTATTTGAATTGTTACTATAATTGTCATGTGAGAGGTTAATTCCAGCTGGAAGTGCAGTGGGATTGCTTGTTGAGGACTTTAGCCTCAGAAGATTCTCTTGGCAAATACTTTATTTTGTCTTTTGTCTTACACACATTCCTGTGATGAGCAGCTAAGTTCAACAGAGAGAGCTGGTTGAACCAGAAACCGTACCGCCTAGCTCAGTAGGAACAAGTGAGAATCTGAGCACTCACAAAGCTGGAGTGGAAATTTACAGCTACTTTCCGCTGCAAGCCATTGATTATGTGCAGTTAGTCCAAGGGCTAGTGATCATCAGAGGGATACTTTCCCATTGTGTCCCTAGACAAGCAAGAACTGGTGTTAACTAACAGCTGGGGATATGTAATCTGACTTTCTTCCGGCTTTATTATTTGGATTGTTTCCTTAACAAGATTGTCTGGAACATTTCTAAGTAAGTACTGCTGAATATACCCATATCTGTTATGCTGAGCAGCACTGAGCAGATTGCTGTGCCCAGGAGTGCTTTTATGGATATGTATATATGTGTGTGTGTGTATGTGTGTATATCTACACAAGTTATACTTCTATAAAGACAAGAGAAAAATCAAACTGATACTACTTCCAAAGTAATGTACTCTGCTCTCTCTGCAGGTATACTTGCCAATATAATATCTGATTAGTGGCTCTCAGAGCTTTAAACATTCACAAGGTAGGCGTAATGCTAATCCAGTGTTTACGCTTATTATATCATTTATTTATTTAAAATGAAAACATTCTATAAGAACTAACATACAGAAATGTGTTTCGTCCATGAAGTGTTATTTAGTATTTTGAAATAGGCGTTAATGTGTTATTTTAATTGTTTGCTCATGCATTTCATAGAAATCCATACATGGTTAAACGTGTATCAACTGGCATATACATTATAGTAGTTATAATGATCAGCTGTATTAAACACACTCAGTACTCACAGTTAGTACTCAAAGGCCTGTGTACAATACCATATAATAGCAATATAAGAGCAGAGATAATAATGTTACTGTATGCTGCAAACTAACTAAATATTTCATTAATAATTCTATGAACTGTTCAGGTCACCAGTATACAGCCCTAGATATTTTTGGTAAATGTTATAGACTGTTTAACTTTGGGTAATTAATGTAATGTCTGTCACTCATTATTTAATGAGCTTTATGCCACCATAAGATAAAGACTGGAAATGCTGGAACTTGTGGTTCACAACTAGGAAATTAACTTTACATATTTACTTTGAAAATATAGATTGTCCTCCCCTAAACAATTCTATAGGCTGACTTTTAGAAGTAATGATAATTTGACCAATGCGTGTAAATAAATGTGGTCACTACATCTCCATGATCTAATTTCCAATATAGAAAGATGGGCTTTACATAAGGGCTTTGTACAAAAGCTGTGTTTCTTTTTCCTACCACAGGAAACCTGAGAAAGCCAAGCACTGGAGATGCAGTGTAAGATAAGATATTGTGCTAAGCTGAGAATTATAGGCATTTGGTAACTTAGGTCTGGATCCAGACCCCTGCATGCTTTCCATATGTGCGAGGGTCTTAAAGTCTGCATGAAAGATAGGAGTGAATCGTTGTCATTCTCCAGTACGAATGTCCCATTTGCGAAATAGGGATATCCGAAAGTTTCTCTTCGGATGTCCCTATTTCGAATGGTTACCCTTTTCTACTCTTTCTGCAGGGTTAGGTTCAGGCTTCAGGGGAGGGAGGGTTAGGGTCAGGCTGCAGGGGAGGGAGGGTTAGGGTAAGGCTGCAGGGGAGGAAGGGTTAGGGTCAGGGAGGAAGGGTTAGGGGCGGGCTGCAGGGGGGAGGGTTAGGGTCATGCTGTGGGGGGGGGATTAGGGTCAGGCTGCAAGTAAGGGAGGGTCAGGCTGCCAGGAAGGAGGGTTAGGGTAAGGGTAGTGACATGGGAGGGTTAGGGTAAGAATTAGGAGAAATAGTTGGGAACCTTTTTTTTAACACTTTTCTGAGCACCGAAAGCTTGGTTCTCCCATGGATCGATTGCAATGCCTCCTAGAGGCATATGCAATCGAAATCCCAGCCACTTCGCAACTGGCTGGGATGAATTGGGTTTTACGAAAATGGGACTTTTGGACCGGAGCCCCACACCTGAGTGAACTCCCCCATGTCACTCCCCTATGTCGTGTGTCCCTTAGAGCAGATACGCTGCCATAAGACAACCTTAACACTGACTTTCGGATCAGTGGTCCGTACGACCACTGATCCGCGCATATGTCTTAAACCCTACCTATACTGTATAAATTAAATTCCTGCACACCTTGCATACTTTTGGCGGGCGAAGGGAAAGAACTTCCCCGGCGGACGGATCTCCTATTGTATTGAACGGGTTCTATACAATAGGTGCAGACACCCCACTTATGCACTTCTGCATGTGTAAGTAGGGTGTCGTACAGAGATCTGGATCTAGTTCTAAAGTGCCAAAGGTTGTCCATCTTGCAGTGGATGTGTGTGCTATTTATACCCAGGGAGGTCAAAGCAATAGATTAGTTTCATTGGATACTTGCCCATAATTACATGAATTATTGATGATATACCAGTCTTCAGTTTTTGATTGAAGGAGAAACATTGAAGACGTGTGGGGTGTGCTTTCAAAACAGAATATTTGTGTATTGGTACACCAGCTGTGGGTGGCAGGGCATGATGTGTCCTGTAGCCCGTAGGGTGTCACTTGGTTATATAATGGCAAGTGGAAATTACATATTGGAAGCTACAGTAAATATACCTCTCTGGCCATAAAATTCCTATTTTATTGTGTTACCTTAATTATGAGGAGGGTGTATCTACAGCAAAGCAAGTTGTGTAATGTTCTGTAGCATTGTCTGTTAATGCTTTTTATGTTTTTTGATTTGTCTTGTAAGTGACAAGATATGTAATTCTTCTATGTGGGAAAAAAAAGAAAATATTTAACCCATGTTATTGCTGCATTTCAAAAGCAGACAACTTGCCAAGACAGTGGTCATTGGATGAGCCACAGCATTCCAGGTAGTGGGCATTCGTGGTGAAGTTTTACAGGGTTCTGTATTATAAGAAAATTGACCGTGTCAAATCAGAGACCACAGTGACAGCGGTAACTCACTACAAACTGCAGCATAGCATTCAGATTAATGAGTCTATGCACTATTTCTATTGGAATACAGCTTTACTAAACCTGTGATGCAAGCAATTTGTAGCAACTTATCCAGAAAGGAAACTGAGGTGATTGATGATATCTATTCTTTTTTATAAGGTTTTAGGAAATGTTCTATTTGTGTATGTGTATAAGCTGTTGCTTCATCAAAGCATTCTTTGGGTATTGTTACAGACACATGAATTGAATTGGGCTGTGCTTTAACTGGTATCTATGGGTTTTTGTTTTTTAAACTTAATTACTTTTTCTTCAGTGTTAATGTATAAGGAAATCTGGGGTAATCATTAACTATAGCCAGCTCTAAGAATAAATTGTATAGGGCTCCTCGCTTAATGTAAATAGCTGGGCGGTCACTGATAAGTGTGGTTAACATTCTTTTCTAAAGCGACTTTTAGCTAAGAGAGGTTAATCATTCTGACCAAAACTGCAAATCTGTTGCATGAACTGGGAGAGGTTAATGTACCAAACACGTTTTTTCCTGGTAATTAACTGCAATTGGAACCATTTCACTTTTGTAAAGATCTATGCAAAATACTACCAACATTCTTCTCTATTAGTTTGTAAACAACATACTCTTATCACAATTCTATACATGGAGGATTATTACATTTATAAAAATCATTTAGTTTTGTGCATGTATCTAGTGTTTGTTGTGTTTTTTAGTTATATGCCTGGTTTCTGAGGGATGGAGAAATATCATTTAATATATTGCTCTATATCCACAATTCACTATGCTTGGAGATATTATAAATATTTGAAAACTAGTGTAAGGTTTAAGTATATGTGTTTTTACATTGACTTAATATTACAATCTTGCCTTCATTTATTATCTGCATGGACATTGAGCTGTAGGATAGATGCATCTCAGGGAAGATTGACCATAGTTCTTTCATGGAGTCTTTCCTGTAAGCCAGTGACTAATGAGGCCACCCAGCAGCATCTCTTGTTTAAAGAGAAGCAGGATTGTCACAAAGATGTTGTTTGTATAGAATTGCAGTCCCAACGTATGCTGTTTGTATTAGGTGACTAGGATGCTCTTTTTATTGTATGTCTGTCACTAGGTTGTTTTCTGTATTGGGTGGTGGTCACTAGGATGCTGCCAGACCCAGCAATCCGTTTCTCCACGTTATCTGCAGTGTTGAAGAAGAACACTTGATGCTCTTGGGCCTGATCCAGACCCACGCCGATGCGCTGTGTTTACTAAAGCACAGCGTATCGGCATCCACGACACTCCCCCTGTGCGGGCGTATGGCCCTTCCTTACGCCGGCTGAAGGCTACCCTAACTTTAGCCGGCGTAAGGAAGGGGCCATACGCCCGCACAGGGGGAGTGTCGGTGAAAGTAAACGCTGTGCTTTAGTCAGCACAGTGCATCAGCATAGNTAACCTAGCCCCCCCCGCCCACCTACACTAACCTGAACGTAGGGACGCTGGGGGACGTCCCCTCCAGCGTCTCTACGGCTCTGCTACGGACGCCCGATCATGGATCGGGCGTTGCCGTAGCGACGCCGGGCAACATCTTCCCGGCGCATGCGCAGATCGGCTCGTCCTAGCAACTGCGGGCGTAGGTCTGGATGAGGCCCCTTGATACTGCAATAATCAGAAAGTTTGAGAAACTGCTGTATTATGCTGTATTAAGTACAAGGTCAAAAGATGTTTTTAACACCTGTCTATATGATATAGCTGTATGGATTTCATTGTGCCTTGTGAGCTGTTTACAACATTTACAAAAAATTTTGTATCATGGATTGACTTGATTGGGTAGTTCAGTAAGTAAGTATTGGAAGCTGGGAGGCCTTATGTAGGGTCTGCTCATGAGTTATGCTTTGATGGGACCAGGCTGGACTGGACTTGACTAGAATCCAGGCTGGGCTGGGCAGGACTTGACTTGTAACTTGACTCAACTGGACTGGACTAGAACAGGCTGGATTGAACTTGACTGAACCAGACTGGATTGGAACTGGCTGGACTTGGACTGGACTGGAACAGGCTGAACTTGGACTGATCCAGACTTGACTGGAGGACGCTGCTTCTTGGCACCAGAATCGAGGCACAGGAGACACTGCAAGTCAAACAGGAGGCTGCAACTACCAAGAGTGGCACCTCCTTGATGGAGAGGCATGGGCACGGCTAGAGAGCACTGCTGACAGGCCTCTCACACTGTGTATTTTTGCTTCTATTTTGCTTCTATGTACAAACAAAATAATAATAATAACATGGTGATGCACTGCTAGATGTGCTCTCCACACGTCGTCTCTTATCTTTATAAACTACTCTTAAGTGAAACTCTTTTATCTACCCCCTCGCTACACTAAAATATGGGACAACCCATACAAGACCAGCGCTGGTCAAAGATCTTCAGAATCTCCCTTTCATGCTTAAATATAGAGGCAACGGAGCGATGGTTCAATCTCCTCTTCTGGTGGTATCGATGCACGAAAACACTGCACAGATTTTTCCTGAACGTCCCAACCTTTGCTGGCACTGTCGGTCAGCAGAAGGCTCTCTATCTATCTATTGACATTTGGATCTATGCTTCCTGAAGTTCTTTCTGTGATCTGGTAGTGAGACTGTAATACAATGTCTAGATCTCTGCCTAATGTTCCATATAACGTCTGTTTGTTTGAATATTGATGTGCTGTGATCAGACTCAATAAAAACAGTTTGCACAAAATAATAATAATAATAATAAAAAACAAATGGAATTCCAGTTTTTACGATATAGGACTGGATCCAGAGCTCTGACTGCAGCATCGGCCTTATGTGCGGGCCTCTCCCTTCATTTGCATTGACATTCATTAGCAGACCCATAGCTTAAGATTTCCGATGTACAATTAAGTCATATTATTCCAGAGGATCCAGATCTGTACTGGATGATAATGCTCACTCACAACTGGATCCGCATTGTAGTCATTACTGTAAATAAGGTCTCATGGATAAGAGTATGGTTTATTGAGATAAAACTCTCAGCGACAAACATTTCATCGCTGGCCATATATCACATGCTTATTAGCAATTGCCTTGTTGCTGATTGTAAAATGGAAATATCTGTGCTGTGTGTCAGCACTATAGATTGTAAATCTGCTGTCATTTTTGTCAGACCATACAGTTGATACATGACCTCTGCACCCATACCAGTGAAATGAGAGATGAAAGCAGGAACGGGAAGTAATAAAAATATGAAAGTATGTCCAATAAGATATCTTTTATTTATTTTAAATGCTGTAAATGCCACAATCAATTAAATTACGTTTTAAATGAAATAGAATCCATCACAGTCTACATTGATAATGGTCTTGGCAGGGGAGCTTTCACTCAATACTGCCTAGTGTGCTATACATTTTTTCCTTTGTTCCAGTTAACTCATGGCTACTGGGACAGGCTGCTTAATATGATACTTACTAGTCACAATGGGTACATAAGAGGGAAGGGAACTCCCTTGTCACTCCCCACTCACAGGAATGCTGACATAGAGCAACCTTAAGCCTCAACCGCTGATCCACATAGACGCCTATAAGTTAATCCATAATGTAAAATTTAAATGGCTCTTCGTCTGCCCATCTTGCAGAGTTTTGGCGAGCGGGTGGAATGGATAGCCCTGACGTCCGGATCTCTTAGCGTATGGAATTGCATTCCGTATGCCAGGAGATCCGCAGCATAACATCTTGCACAGACATGCGCAGATGTTACAGTTAAGATTACTTATGCAAGAGGCTTGAGTGAGTAGCCTAATGGATCTTTTTTAATAGCCTTAAAGCACTAATAAGGCGGGGATGCTCAGGGTGGAATCAATGGGGCAGTATGCAGGAAATAAAATATAACCCAAGTTCAAATGTTATTTCCCTATCCATGAATACGCCACAGGGGTGAAGTTTTTATGGTCTTCTTTTTGTTGTATTTACTGAAGTTTTATTAGATTACATTTTTTTATGTTAATTTATTATTTAATTTTTTATTTTTGAACATTATTTTGCACTTTCTGTTTATCTGTGTACAATAAAAGTCCCTGGTAGCACCCACACTCATGTGCTTATCTTTCTTCAAAGTAGATTTTTATTTTATTCATGTACATAGGTTTAAAAGGCTTTATATATACTTTGATCTTGTGCATGAGTTTTATAGCACTGCTAAGTAATTATGTTGTGCTATCAGGCTCACCTTTTGTATGAAGCCACCACACTGTAATTACGAGGGTGGAACCATCTAAACTGTGACTGTCCCTGAGGAAGTATGCTCAGTAAAATACCTAGGCTCAAAGGACATAGATCTCGACTGTAATCTAAATGTAATGCGTAATAAATACTTTATATTTATTTAAATAAAAGTGGATATTGTGTGTAATATCATCAACTTATTCCATTCTCTTCTGTATGTTGATAATTACATACAATACAATATACAATATCCTAAATTCAAATATATTTTAGAATTGATCTGTACCCCAATTTCTGTAACAAACACTAGGCCATTAGTATGTGTTCCATGTTGTGCAAGTTTGTACAGTTGGAGACAAGGTTTGAGGTCCAAATGAAGTACATACAATCCCTGTCTAGCCTGGAGGCTAGGCTCTGTGTGGGCTAGAGCTCTTATAAATGTGTTCTGTAAATTCAGTTTACACAGAAGAAAACCATTGTGTTCCACTGTATAGGGCTTATTAGTAGCACCTGCTATCTGACAGGTGCAAATACACAATTATAATGACTTGCTCTCAGGTGTAGCCTGCGTTAAGCTAAACTGTGTGTGATTGTGAATATTTTTGTATGTAGCCTCCGATATTTTACTTTTTTTTTCTTTGTAGTGCCCCCTTACATCTCTATCTTCCATATTATCACTCAAGCAATGCCTGATTCATACTGGAACAAATACCTGGGAGCATAGCATATCTCTGTTCCTGGGCATTACTCTTATAGGCAATTAGCAAGACACCCCCAATAAAGGAATGGTTCTGCAGGTGGTGACCATGTTCCTATGCTTTCTGGCTGATGTTTTGGTCACTTTTGAATGCTGGCGGTGCTTTCACTCTAGTGGTAGCATGAGACGGAGTCTACAACCCACACAAGTGGCTCAGGTAGTGCAGCTCATCCAGGATGGCACATCAATGCGGGCTCAGGTAGTGCATCTCATCGAGGATGGCACATCAATGCAAGCTGTGGCAAGAAGGTTTGCTGTTTCCGTCAGCGTAGTGTCCAGAGCATGGAGGCGCTACCAGGAGACAGGCCAGTACATCAGGAGACGTGGAGGAGGGCAACAAGCCAGCAGCAGGACCGCTACCTCCGCCTTTGTGCAAGGAGGAACAGGAGGGGCACTGCCAGAGCCCTGCAAAATGACCTCCAGCAGGCCACAAATGTGCATGTGTCTGATCAAACGGTCAGAAATAGACTCCATGAGGGTGGTATGAGGGCCCGACGTCCACAGGTGGGGGTTGTGCTTACAGGACGTTTGGCATTTGCCAGAGAACACCAAGATTGGCAAATTCGTCACTGGCGCCCTGTATAATATACTATTGGTTGTCTTTCTGGTCATGGGACACTACTTCTCTACCTTCATCGGAGTGTTACAGAGCTGTGGATGAGTACAGCTTGGAAATCTCTATTGTTTCATTGTAACATTGTGCAGTTTGTACAAACAGAGCCACATAGTGGGTTGGGGCACAATGATACATCCCAAGACAAAATTCTTTCATAGTGAAATCATTTGTATGGTTAATAAGTAAATCTGAGTTCTGAATGTGCAATGGCAACAAAAAAAATGACATGAAATATGCAAACAGAGGCTGTGATAATCACAGCTTAATTTGGCAAACACTGAGCACAAAACAAAATGTGTCTGCCCAGCCCACTTAGTGTCATTGCATTGTATGAGGGAGACTTCTTGTACCGCGTCTTTATGTGATTAGTTTTATAAATAGTCACTGACTTCCTGGTTCATGGCCAGGCCTGAAGTAGTTCCTGTAGCTTTTTCTTTTAGTTTTTTTTGGGGGGTTCAGTTATTCATTGGAATATAGTACTTCCACAGTGTTTTTACACACTTCCTTCACATTCTTCAGATCTTTACTGGATCCCTCAGATATTTATCATTTTAAATAAATTTCCATTGTCAACTTAATTTTAATTACAACACCGTGACAATAATTGCTATGTAGCTACATTCCAAGTTTCAGTGTCCTGCTAGTCATTAATTTGTGATATACATGACTAGACTGCAGCACATTTATTGTAGAGGATTAAATCACAAATCACAAATTGGTTTATTACCAAATGGTAATAAACACAACAGTGGCACACTAGTGATAGCCTAATAATCCTACTTCCAAACCGTTTTTATTTGTTTACAGTCAAACTTTAAGACATTTACAAGGCTGACAATGAAACAGTCGACACCATCATTTTATGCTGACAAGGGTACTAGGTTAAACATGATAAGGTCAACAAAGTTTAAATTGACACTTGCCTTGTCCTCATTTTCTGCTCATCTTGCCACTGCATCTCCTCCGCTCCAGTAAATAATCAAGAGCTTATTGCAAGTTATGGTCAGGGTTATGGTTTTTGTAATGTTGACCACATTATATGTCAACATGACAATATTCTATCCAACGGTTGCTGGCTTAATGACATTTGGGGTAGATCCAGAACTACGTGTGCCGTACGTTTATTCGCAGAGCGTATTTTCGTGCACGTAAGTTCGTTACACTCCCCTCGGCACACCCCTTGCACGGACATATTTTGTCAAGATACGCTTCCCAAACCCTACCTTAACTTTTTCCAACGTAACCGCTGTCATACGCACACGTACGTATGTGCTGAACGAATTTACGCAGCTAAGCACGCCCATACTGTACACTTTAAATACCACCCCCCGCCTACTTCACGTATTTGAGACGTATTTTCGAGTAACGTAAAATTGGCACGCCCACACGTAAGTATTTACGTGACACATACGTGAATGGCCCATACGTTCACAATTACGCTACGTTAATGTGCATATTTTCTATGGTGCGCATGCGCAGTGCGTTCTAAACAGCGATTTTACGTCTCCGCCACGCGTAAATTCGCTTCGAAGCGTTGTTCTGGATCAGGCCCATTGTTATATAGTATAAGGTTGACTACTTAAACCTGACAATACATTATCAACCTTATATTCTACAAGCTTCTGATTTTGCCATGAGCTACAAAACTGGGAGGTCTTTCTAACCTCTTATGAAACTGGTAAAGGTAGGCCGTGAATTAGGTGCTTCTTGGTGGATTGCATATGGACAATTTTATTTCAGCTTTTGTTTTTAAATATTGTGAGGTATTTAAAAGATTTGGGATCACAGAGAGTTTGGGATTATTTATATAGTAGATTTTACCACAATGCCTCTTTAGCAGAAATGGTCATAACTATTAGTAAGTGGGTCTGGTTAGCCTGGTCTGTAGTTGACCAATAGGATTGACAGTCACACCTAATTTAAGAACATCTGATGACATTTCCATGAAAACTATTTATATACTTATTGAGCGAGCACAAAACATCTACAGAAGTCTAAGCCATCAGAATCATTGTAGGGGTTATTCAGGTAACCTTTAATTTGTAGTGTTTTGTCATGTATTGTATGTAAAGTTTTTCCACTCTTATCTTTAGGTGTTATTTACTAGCAAAATGGCCTCTGCCTATAGATTGTTACAGTCTGAATGAGCATGAGTGAGGGCTATTGTTTTTTTTTCCTAAATCATATTACCATTAAGGTTAAAATATGGCTTTAGCCAAGATAGGTATGACAAATATTCCTAATAGTATTAGAACAGAAACTGTTATTTCTTTTACATCTCTTTAATATGTATTTGTATTTTTCATTCAGTTGGCCACAGACTACGATTATTGTCCCAGTGGGAATTGATCTAATAAATGGGACAATGTTCTGCTATGGGAAGGGCCCAGTATCGGCAAAACATACCTTTCCCACAATGATAAGTAATCCTTAACTCCTGCAGACTCAAACTATATGAAAAGTTAGGTCAATAAGACAGGATCTTGGGTCACAGTCAGTGCTAATGGTCTGTATTTTTTCAATGTTGTATTTAGCTTTTGCAATGTGTTTTGTTTGTTTTGCCATCCTTGACAAAAAAAAAGGCTAAGAGGGCCTGGTATTGACGATGCAAAACCATTGCAAGACCATTTTATTGTACATGTATTGTTAATGCCCAGAGCTTGGCGGCTTTAAATGGTCATTTTAAAAGGACACCACTAGTAATATTTTTATAGTGTATTTAGAAATGATTTCCACATAGTATGGACTGCTGTCACCTATTCTTTTGTTATAACTATTTTCTAGGCTAAAAGCACTTTGTCATTTTGCCACATGAAACATTTGGCAGAGCATCAATCTTCTGCAAATGACGCACACATATTGTTTTATAATGGTTGATATCACTGCACTGATAGCAGGGATGGGATGGGAATATTTTCATGTCATAAGCAATATGACTTTGGTTTTCTGGAGCAGTTCAAAGGAATAAGGTGTAAGATTATTAACATTCAGGAGCCAAATTTGAATCGTTTTACGAGGCAAAGGCTACTCACATATGTTCAAACTGCAAAAAAAACTAATGATATAAAATGAAAGGAGGGTTCTTTTGAAAAAAAATCCAGGCCAGCTTCTGTTTGGCCAATATTTGTTGGACCTAGTACTTTGTAGGAATAGAAATGCGCATACTATGTTACGCTACGGTGGTAATCAATAGAGACCCCCAACAAGTGCTCCTGATTACCAGGATTTTGGCTACAGGTAAAGAGACCTTTTCTGGAGCTATAGGGAGGGCTTGTCAAGCTCAACTATTATTGCTCATTAGGGACAGTGCTGCATAATGCACTAGTTATTCGCCATGTGTTGTATAATCTGAAGAAGTATCTTACTAGCTCAAGTACTACTAAAGGCTTTTCATTTCTAAGATTCAACAAGATTAGCATTAGGGGAAGGAGTGGGGTACTTTTTTCCTTACTTTTCGGAGCACGGAAAGCTCGGTGCTCTGTGGATCAATTGCTATGCCTCATCGAGGTTTATGTAATCGAAATCCCAGCCAAACTGGCTGGAAGGAAATGTTCTAAGCGGGACCCCCTCACACACACCTCCTACTTATCTTAGAGGCCTACATTCTCATGACTATTATCAGACTTTTGAGAAGTCTCTATTGATCTCTTCACTGCCTTATTGCAAAATCCTTTTTACTGACCTTCTCTACTCCCACCTCAATCAACTCTGTATCCAATCCATTCTCAATGCCTCTGCTTATATGTTTTCTTCTTTACTGGCACTGAACATGTGTTTCCCCTCTTTACCAGCTTTTGCAGCCTAGCAGTACCAATATCCTCCGCTCATCTACAAACACCTCACCAAATTCTCTGTGTTTTCATCTCTCCTTTGTGCCCCTTGCCAGCTTACCCCATACTGCTCTCCACCATTCTTCTTCAGTAAAGTTTGTCAACTCTTTCTTTAGCTAAACAATCTTTACTGCTTTCCGCTCCACTATCCCCCCTCACCTTGTTTCTTACTCTACTCTCTAGTTTGTAGTCTCTCGCTTTACCTTCACAACCTTCTTTTTCCACTGGCTCTGAACCTTTCTACTGCCTCGTGTACCTGCTATAGATGATTTTCTAGATTTACTTCTCATATTTATCTAGATGTAGTCCTTTCTTTATTGTTTTGTTCTGTTTATGATTCATATACTTTGTATGTTGCTGCCATTGTGAATACCTATATCTAAGGACTAGTAATATTTTATCTTTTGCCTAATAAGCCTATGTTTTTGCCAATAAAAATGTTTGCTTTTTTTTTTTTTATTTAAGGGTACAATCATATTAATATTTACAAGGAGAAATGAAGAAAATGCCTTTATTCAGTAAATCACACAAAAATCCTGCAGAAATAGTTAAAACTCTAAAAGAGAACATGACCTTATTGGAAAAGCAGGACAAAAAGACAGAGAAGGTAAGACAATGATATAACTGGCTGGTCTATCATAGATTTCAAGCAGAATAAGAGGGTATATTTAAACGTCGATATTATAATGCCTATTGTCGGGACAATATGAATATTTACTACAATAGAACAATAAAGATTTCTGTATTAGCAATTCTACTGATACTTCATGCTCTAGTGCACAGTGTTCTGAGTTGTTAAATTCCCTCCAGATGAAATATGGATCAAATGCCAGTTTTACAGATTTTAGTTTACCAGTTTACGTCCACTTAAAACTTAAATGACATTTTTTTAATAATGTAGTAATTCTTAAAGGAACACTAGATCAATGAAAAGGATAGTAACTAATAGCACTACTTTAATATTGCTGTAATATTGCTTTTCTGCTTTATAATGGTTTGGATTATGTTTATTTTTAGGTCCATTTAAATTTTAAAAACACGCTGCAATGTAGGCCTATCGTTTTGGTCATGACGTGGCCAAATTGCTACTTCTTCAGGTGGGGGTGGGACAGAAAACCTTTAGTTTTTACTTTGTTTACATACTAAAACAAATTTACAATGTAAAATATTCTTCTGAATTCCCCTGGTATATTGATTTCATTTTATAATTGTGCTGTATTAAAATCTTCTGTGTTTGTTACAGGCTTCTGAAGAGGTTTCCAAATCACTTCAAGCCACTAAGGAAATTCTGTGTGGTACAGGAGACAAGGAACCCCAGACAGAGCCAGTGGCTCAGTTAGCACAAGAATTGTACAACAGTGGCTTGTTGGTGACGCTGATAGCCAATCTTCACCTCATAGACTTTGAGGTATGTGTCCTTCTAGCTTTCCAGATGCTAATTATTGTATTTGTACATTATAAACTTACCTTTACTATAGCAATCTCTCACCTTATCAATTATTTTCTCTCAAGGCCATAATTTTAACTAAATCTTAAAAATACATACATAAATAAATAAATCTAATAAAAATACTGTTAAGTCTGGTGGTTTGAGTAAGTAGGAGGCTGTGTAAGTAAATATATCAAATTCAGTGAATGTTTTAATGAATTCACCTCTTCATACAAAATCATCACACTCTCTATTAAATTCCTAAATTCTCTATAAATATAAATTGTACTCATTTTAATACACCCCTCTACACAGTTCACTCTTTATACTAATTTAGATATAGTTTGTTCTCCAATTCTATATCTCTACTGAAGCAACCTGAAGATCTCCCAATGATTGCATGACTGGATTACATAGCCCCACTCACCACATCTTCCCACCACTGCTGCTGTGTATAGCAAACTATTATGCACTATGTACCATAGATTGTGAGCTTTCTTAGTTTGTTGGTAACGGTCAGTTTGTTTTGCTAGCAATTGTTAGGTGCTGCAGAGCATGCCAACGCTATATAGATTATATTAATAGTGATGCATTTCACAATCTTGAAACCCTCCATACGGACAGAACATCAATACCTGTGATACCTGTAACTGATCCTGGTAATTTTTGACTGTTGATCCAGCACAGTAACACACTACCTTAATTTCAGTCTTTATTGAAACAAGTAACTAAATGTATTGCCCTTTGTAAGTCCAGTATCCTTTTGTGTTTTACTTTTGTGATCTCATGCAGTATTCTCTTTGCTCAGTTACTTTTGCCTGAAAAGACCTCTCTGTTTCCTAGGGTAAGAAAGATGTGTCGCAGATATTCAACAACATCTTAAGAAGACAGATTGGCACTCGAAGCCCCACTGTGGAGTATATTAGTTCCCATCAACATATCCTTTTTATATTACTGAAAGGGTAAGTTATACACAAGTGCCTTTGACTCTACAACATAGTTACTGGTGTAGATTTATACTTCTCTGTATAAATAAAATAAATATTTTCTGTCCATATGCAGCACAGTACACATCTGTACACATCACAATATGTGCCCGTGCCATCAGCATGTCTATAATTTACAGTGTCATTATCTGATAGTATAGATTTACAAACAAACAAGTGAGCAATCCTGCTGCATAAGATCATGCCCTTACTGCAATTGGCAATGTCTTCCTCTTCTTGCCCAATTGCTTTCAGGACTATATTCACTTTTTTTTTGACTGGGTCAGTAAAGTATTAGATAAAGGGGGAGCTGTAGACATAGCTTATCTAGATTTTAGCAAGGCTTTTGACACTGTGCCACATCGAAGACTGTTAAATAAGCTGGAAACTTTAGGGTTGGACTTAAAGATAGTTGCATGGATACAATCTNGTAATAGAACACGAGGGCATGAATATAAACTGGAGGGTGGTAGATTCAAAGGAAATGTGCGGAAAAATTACTTCACTGAAAGG
This sequence comes from Limnodynastes dumerilii, assembly GCA_011038615.1. Lineage (NCBI taxonomy): Eukaryota > Metazoa > Chordata > Amphibia > Anura > Limnodynastidae > Limnodynastes > Limnodynastes dumerilii. The sequence goes on along the minus strand of WWET01001717.1, from coordinate 48,654 downwards.
GTGATAGATAAGTGGAATATTCTCCCATCTGAGGTGGTTGAGGCCAATACAGTAGAACAATTTAAACATGCTTGGGATAAATATAAGGATATCCTAAATTGTAAACCAAATTGAGGGTAAATAGGGTCTAGGGTCAGTATAGTTTTGAATAAACAAATGGGCAGACTAGATGGGCCATGTGGCTCTTATCTGCCGTCACTTTCTATGTTTGCTCTGTAAGCATGTGCAGGAGGCCACATATTGTCACAGTTCTCGTACTGCATCAGATCCTCAAGGTTGTTTATTATCAAAAATCAATTGGTCTGATTCACCTGTGAATATATAATGTGTGGTAAGAGTTCAGAGCACAGCTGCATTTATAATGACACAAATGTATGCTCCCCCATTTTCTTTACTATAGTACTACAGCTATATGATATGTATATTGCTTATGATAAGGACACAGATCAGGATTTGAAATTGGCAATTATGCGATCAGTACAGCTTTTCCAAGTGCAGGCCATATTTTACATATTGCTCCATAATTCTCTGATCTATATTTTACTACAAAGAAAACAACATTTTTCTTATAGTTTACTTCTTATTAAATATAGATCCTAGGTGTCATCCAACTAAAATAAAAATAGTTCTGGACTTCTATACAGTTTTCAAAGCTTTATTATAAATTTTCCAAATACAAGACACATCTTATGCCTCCTCTAGGCCCCTCCTCCATACCTGATCCCAGTTTAGTTTATTATCAGTTGCTGTTACTTCCTTCTTCCGGTTGATGGCTGCTTTCTGCAGTTTCCTTTGACACACTGGCATCCTGGGTAACATTACTTTAGTCCCTGAGCTGGTCTTGAATTCATGGCACCCCTGTGAGTGCTCTGAGACGCTACACACTATGGACCTGATTCACAGTTAAGAGTGAGTTAGGTGCGGTCAGAACCGCACCTAACTCACTCTTCCAGCCCCTAACCCTCCCCCATCGTTTTTAGGTACCTTATGGCACTTACGAGTTCTATAGGGCTACCTTATCTAACCGTGCAATGTCCTTACAGACGTTGCCTCCCCCGCCCTCCTCGACTAATCTAAATCCCTCCCACTTTTTCCTAAGCACACCCCGAGGTGGCATTATGCCGCCTCTTTTTACGTAAAGTACTCAGTGTGGTCTTGGTTATTTCAGCCAAATACGCACGTTAGAAGCACACGCTTCAAGCCCTATGTGAACCTCCCCACCCCCTTCCATCACTCACACAGACTTCAGACACCAGCGCCCAATCTTAAGAATTCTAATTTATTTCTTAGGTTCCTTGATAGAGTTATTAAGCAATTTGAAGACTTTTTTTTGTCCTCCGTTGATGAACAAATTTACATGAAACATAGAAACAAAGAGAAGAACAGTTAAAAATTCATCCTTGCTTTCAAAAATATATATATCCGAAAATAAAAACAAGTTAACACAATGACGGTATGAACCTCCCGACTGCAGTGGAAAAAACTTATGACAGTTAGCTCACAACATTGAAGGTGCATATAGTGACGGGCAATCGTACACAGGTAATATGGATGGATTTAGTCCCAGTCCTCGGTCTGTTGCATGGGACATCCGGACAGGCACGGTGGAATGAGGCTGGAGTTGGTACCACAGCATTGAAAGCCACACTGTTTGTTGATGTTGAGTACATGACGCGTTTCGGGAGGATTTGAACTTTTGGGCACGTGTATGTACACAGATTGCAGAATCGAACTATTTCCAATCCAACAGCTAGATGACGGAAATCCGACTCCAGGTTTTATGTGATGAAGTAACAGTGTATCTGAGATGCTTCCTAAAATAACTATTGGTGGAAGCAAAGCAGTGCAGAAAACTGAACCTTATTCTCTGTGAAACATGCTTAATGAAACTAGGTTAATTAATATTTGATTAGTTTGTTAATCATTTATCAACAGTTTCCACTCAGCCTATTTGGCAGTTCTGTGTTATAGGTGCTTTACTGCATGGTAATGTACACAGATGAACATATTAGCATGTGGCTGACAGAATGTTATATGCTCATTGAATGTCAAACTTTGGAACATGATATTAAGCTGACTGACGTTGATGTGCACATATGTAAATATTTGTTATTAAGCACATCTTCCCTTGTCTGTGCCTTGTATTTTACCTACACTGATTCAGTGGTGACTTTCAGGATTAAAATTGCTTGTCACGGATAATATTTTCTAGCAGGAAGCCTAGCAAGTGAAGTGTTCTTGTTCTCAGACATTAGTTTGCAGTCACAAGCACCGCACCTTTGTTTACTTTCCTTTTGAGGATTTTTATTAATATCCTTAATTACTTTAAGAAGTGAGGCTTTTTTCTCACAGATACAGAAAATGTTGAAACACTGGGCCTAATACAGAAATGTACCATGCAGATACGTTCATAACTACTTATTGCTGCCCCTACACTTAAGTTACATGTCTATCCCTGCCTGTCAAGTGCCACCCCCATGTACTTGTCTTCTAGCGTACAAAACAGAGTTCTGTATGCTAGGAGATCCATAGCGTAACATCTGCCATTAGTCTCCTAACGTTATTGAATGAGGATCGCGCCCACTTGCCTTAAGCCCAATATTGTATAATATACTTCTTCAAAGAATTAAATAAAAAAGGCTTTCTATGCTTTGATTAGTAAATTCCAGCACAAGGTAAAAGAACTATTAACCAGGCTTAGCCAACCTGTGGCTTGCCAGGTGTTGTAAAACTGCGAGTCCCAGCAGAGTTAGAGCATGTTGGGACTAATATTTTCACAACACCTGGAGAACCACAGGTTACCATCACACTATTAACATATAAGTGCTTGTCGGCATGTCCAGTATGTAGTACTGCAAGCAATTCTTGGGGAAACTAGCAGGAAATTATGTTCTATTTCATAGGACTAGATCTATAACACACCCCATCGGTTTAAACCAATTAGTGTAGAGGGCCTGATTATTGATGGAAATGGCTGTCAGTTGAGTTATCCACCACCATCAAATTAAATGTTCTGTTACTAAATATTACTAAGGCAAATTGTCTACATATACTAAATGGACTTCCCCTTTCCCTCTAACAGCAATATTCAATTCTTGGACAGAAACAATTCCATAACTAATAATAATGCATTACAGGCTATGGCATATAGGGCCAGATCCAGAGCTACGTATGCTAGCGATTTTATGCTAGCTGCTGGCGTAAATTCGCCCATTACTATTTACTGCGCATGTACGCGGCAGATGTTACGACACGTAACACTCTCGTAACTACGTATGAAAGGGCGTTCCTAAAATACGCTAGACGTATTTACGTTCCAACTACGGTTTGGAGGCAGAGGGAGGCATTTAAAACGCACAGTGTGGGCTGGGTTCGGCAGTTACGTTTGTGCGCGATTATGTTTGGAAAAGTTAAGGTAGGGTTTGGTAGACTTAAATCAGCAAAAGTCCTTCCGATGGGAGTGCCTGGGGGAGTGCATAGTACTTTCGATAACAAATGTAAATAGGACGTAGGTCTGGATCTAGCCCATAAAGTGTAACCTTTTTGTTCAGCAACAATAGCTCAACAATCATCTTAATGTTTAAATGCTCTAAAAATTGGACCTGCGTAATACAAATTAGTGCAGCATAAACTTTGTGACATCTTATTAAAAAAAAAATAGTAATGATATAACAGCACTGCTCTCTGGGGATGTAATATGCCCATTCTCTTCCTAACTAAAAGCTCTTTCTTATACTCCGTGTCTTTATGTCTTATTCACAATTCAGGTACGAGTCCCCTCAAGTGGCTTTGCATTGTGGAATAATGCTTCGGGAATGTGTCCGTCATGAACCGCTTGCCAAAACCATCCTTTACTCAGATCAGTTTGGGGACTTCTTTAAATATGTGGAAATGTCAACATTCGACATAGCTTCAGATGCCTTTGCTACATTTAAGGTAAATTATTTAATGTTCTGTTCAGTGTTTATGTAGTTAAAATAGACCTCTCACTATGTTTATTTTCTTTCTGGGTCATCACAAGGCAGTATTACACAGAACTTACTCGAGTAGTCAAAATTCAAACACAATAATCTGAACAAAGGGCAACCAGCCAGCCAGAGAGGTGGCTATAAATAAAGTAATTAGCCATTTTGTAGGTTGTGCCTGTAATTTAGTGCATTTATGTAACGCTGCCTTTTACCTATTGTCTGAGCCAGAAATAGAGCAGCTTAAGGCATGGAGAGAAAATTGCCTGCATTTTCATATGCCTCATTAATTATTTTAATTTGACTGAAATAGGTGGTATTTAAACAGGTCAATATTTTGCATATGGCTTTTGTTCAGGTTTGCTGTTAACTTTAAATTGCAGTGTAAAAACAGTATTTGTGATTGTACTAGTATCTAGTGTGTCTTTGCTTTTTGCAAAGCCAGCCAGTATTTTCTCTGCGTGCAAAACAAACAATCTAAAAAAGTATTTGCTTTCCTTCCCCCAGATATTGCAAACATAATATTTTTTTTTTTCTAATACTGCATCACCCGGCAGTTATCCCAAAGTAGCTTACACATAGCTACTTCAGGTTTGTTTTTGTTTTGTTTTTTAATCATTTTTCTTTAGTGTTTTATTTTTATTAAATGTCAGTCATATTAAATGTGTTTTTAATTTCACAGAGAGCTTTTGTGCTTTAACATGCAATACCAGTAACAATTTGTCAACAATATTCTGTCGCACAGAATTATTTGCTTGGTGATACAACAACTTGGGAATTTGTTCACCTAATATAAAGAGAAATATATTGCAGACCAGCAAGTGAGCCTCTAATTCATTCATGTAAACACAGAAAAATTATTTGCAAAGTTCAGCACATAACAACTACTTTACATGGGAAAGCACATGGACTGAAATCATGAAACACTTGCCTATATTTTTTTTTCCTTATTTACTGAAAGACTGAACAGCTTTATTATCTCCGATTTGCTCCCTTTTTTTGCCTGTTATCCGCCCCGCATGTATATATGTATACTCTTAACATACACATGTTTACCACCAGGCTAATATGATTAGATTTTGTTATATTAGAACTAAAAAAAAATGGGCAAAGAAAAGAGAAGGTGGGAAATATACAATGTTGTCAACATTAAACTTCCAGATTGGATTAAGGAAACTATTACAACAAATCATTACCAGTTTTATTCCAAAATATTTATGTGGGAATGCCTGCAGTTCATTTTGAAAAAATATTTTAGCTACATAGTTACAGTACATATGCAAAACCATTTTTTGTTTGTTTGCTGTTAGTCTTTTAACATTCTCCTAAATGTTAATCTGATTTTAAATGATGTGCTCTGGTGATGGTATAGCTTTGGAGTAAGTAAAGCAGTTTAGAGGACCTTTTCTTGAAACTATCAATTTGGCAATAACCTAAAATGATAAAACAACCATGATGCCTGTGCAAAGAAGTGTTTGATAATGATGCTGATGAGTTACACACGTGATAGGTCTTTGCTTGGTAGAAATTGTCCAGTTATTACCATCATTGACAACTGACACAGAGATAAACGGTGTAGCACATGATATTAAACATGTAATCAGCATATTAGAATGTTCCCCAGAAAATGAAAGGCTAGAAAAATAATTATAAGGGAAAATGAATGATTGACTAGTGAGAAAAATTCCATAGACTGCCTAAGCCCAAATATAACCATTTTTATTCCATTTCAACTGGAAATTAAAGACTAATTAGAAAGGTTGAGATCACAATGTGGCATAACACACTATTTCCCAAGAGCATTATTGTAGAAATTGCTTTGTTTTCTTTTCTTTTAATTTTTTTTGTATAATAGTTTCACAGAATTAATACATTTTAGAAGGTGTTCTGACATTTTTTTATTATAACATCATATTTCTTTTTAGCCCAGCATAAGAAACATCTGTTAGTAATAGTGTTTAAAGTTTTTCATTGTATAATTATGCCTAATTTATGAGTTTTATTTATAGTTTATTGTATAGCAGTTGTCCACACTTACTAGGGGCAGCCATTTTGACAGTGTAGCCAATTACTTCATAAGGACACTTGATAGACACCAAGTATAGCTTTGTCAAAGCCCATAGCTCCTCAAGTGAACTGAAAGCACATGTATAAATGGTTAGATTATAATGCTGAAAGTCACAGTTTGTGATCTTATGCCATCTCCAGTTCTTTGTACAGGATAATGTGAGAGGAAAAGAAGTTATTCATTTTAATATAATAAATGTAGCATAATCCACTGATTGTGTATTGTAATTTAAATTGATATTAATTCACATATTTTCTAAAATCACAGGACTGCTTCTACCTCATATCATTAAAGTTGCATTATGTTATTAACCTACTTAGAGTGAGGAATGTGGGGAACAGTTGCTTACTGTTCTGTCAGGTACATAGAAATGTTAGGTAAAATGTTGCTGCCATCTACTGTATCTGTCAGAATAAATGTATTAATGGTTATACCTGTGGTATTTACATTTGCATGACATTGTGCTAACACAGAGAATGAGATATAATCATGAAATCATTAGAAAAAGCTTTGCACAAGCAGTATTATGAAGTCAAATGTATTGAAGTTTATATAGCTGTTGTTAAAAAAGAATATAAAAAAAACGCCAACAAAAACCTCTAAAACACGTGACAGGGGCTATGTCATAATGTGAGGTAACAAAGAAAGAGAAATAGAAAGAGAGATGAATAGATTTATTCCTTACTTGCTGGTATTCTTGACTTTCCCTCTGGGAGATAATGTGACAACATAACTAGTTATGGGCATGGCTCTCTTTGCACCACCAGGTAGTACCATGTTTGGGGTAAAACTCTGGCCACTTTATATATTTATTATCAGGTTTCTATATAGCATGTAGCACTTAATATGACCGAGGCAGCGACTTTAGTCTATTGTTACCAGTTGTTTACAAAAAATAGAAGCAATGTCATCAGAACCTTACTGTAGCATGTGTAGCTTCAATAGCTTTATAGGGTCAACAAGTCTTAAAGGGACAATAGCTGCAAGATAACGGGTTATAGTTGTTTATTTCTATATAAATAGTTTTCCTTTCTAGGAAGTCATGTGTTTCCTTCCGATGAGTCCATAGAACACGAGGGCATGGATATAAACTGGAGGGTGGTAGATTCAGAGGAAATGTGCGGAAAAATGACTTCACTGAAAGGGTGATAGATAAGTGAAATAGCCTCCCATCTGAGGTGGTAGAGGTAACACAGTAGAACAGTATATACATGCTTGAGATAAATAGAAGGATATCCTAAATCTCAAACTAAATTGAGGGTAAATGGGCAGACTGGATGGGCCATGTGGCTCTTATCGGCCGTAACTTTCTATGTTGAAATAATTATTACTCTCACCTTAATCTTTTGTGTGTATTTTTTTAGGACTTGCTAACAAGACATAAATTGACAGTGGCTGAGTTTCTAGAACAGAACTATGACGCAGTAAGTATGTAATAATTGTAACATATATGCTGTGTGGTTATAAATAGGCTGTGTACTATGTTATATTTATTTATTTGTTTCTATTTCTCATGATGTGCTAAAGAAATATGCATAAATACACAGCTCATTTAAAAGTCTATTTTAACTTATATTTTCAAACCATTAAACCTCATTCCTAAAATTGTCACAGGGTAAAAATATTTTATGCAACCCAATATTATTACCCTGTGACAATTTTAGGAATGAGGTTTAATGGTTTGAAAATATAAGTTAAAATAGACTTTTAAATGAGCTAACCACGCATGCGTACTATCTATTTTACGCTATCTTTGTAGCATTTTATCACCTAGATTGCGTACATGCAGTCGTTAAAGACTGCATGTACGCAATCTACGTAATAAAACCCTACATAGATAGCGTAAAATAGTTAGTACGCATGCGTGGTAGCTAGAATGGTAAAGTTAGGCGCGTCTGTTAAAATTGACAGGTTTGTGAACCCAGCCCCATGTTTCTATACTCATGTCTCTACATTAGATTTTGGAATGTTGATTTTTCTTTGCAATATTGTGCACATTACAGAAACTTTGCATAGGTATAAAATATTCTGTCCTTGCCTGTGCTTTGTGATCACAACCTTAGTTCTTACCAATAGCAATCACAATATTACTAAATGTATTTAGCCAATAATAAACGAAGTTAAATGAAGGACTTTATTAAATCAGGTGCAGTGTCTCATAAACTGTTAAATAAAGACACAGCCCCTAAAAACAGCAACTGTAAACAGATATTTAAAGCACTTGTATTTTGGGACACAAGATTCCTTTCAGAAGTATGTATTTTGCGGTGTGCGGATAAATGAGTGGTATTTTATGAATCAATATTTAGCAGTTACTTTTAGTGAAATGTGAGTTCCTGACAGCATTAACAGTAGCTGTGTATTTTGCTTGCTTTAATGTTCCACACTCTACAACATTTCTAACACAGAGAAGAGGAAAACATTTTTTGGTGAACAAATATGTTAGAACACAACCAATCACTTCATAGGTAGATAGTGATGTCACATATATATTTTACCACCAGCACAAACAAAGCTGTGTCAAGATGACTATAAAAAGACACTTCTATATATGTGCTGCAAATAAAAAAAAAACAATTAGATAAAATGAGTATCCAGGAAAACAAATATGTTTACATATTCAAGTCTAAAAATATATGGTTTGTTTGCTGAACGTTAAGAAGAAGCAGAGAATATATATTTTCCCTATGGTATGCCTATAAATAAAAACTACAATATTTTTTTTTTATGTTTTTTTTGATAGTGCTAACATATTACATCGCACTTTACAATTTTTAACAATTATTGTAAAACAAGCCTGGGTAGTAACAACAAGCTTACAATCTAAAGGAGATTGGGTTTGATACATAATGGGAAGTGCTATCTATATAAGTTTTCCTGTAAATCATTTGTGTTAGTCTATCTAGGGATGTCTCGTGTTTGTGAAAGGCCAGATAGAGGATTGCATACACTCAGTCGGAAAAAACAGCAAAAAGTAAAGTCTTCAAATTACACATTGACATATGATTCTTAGAATATATGACTACATTTAGTATATTCTTTAGCCATCCATTAATATTGCTGGAGGTGCTTATTAATGTACCATTTTTGTCTTGTTAAACTTTTATTTTTTTTCAATTACCTGAGGTAATATATTTAACAATGTTCCTTGCTATAGTAATCATGACTCTAATCTGTGCCTGCTAATTTATCTTTCCATTGTTTAGATATTTAATGACTATGAAAAGCTCCTACACTCTGAGAACTATGTGACAAAAAGACAGTCATTGAAGGTAACTGTATATTTATTTGATCGTTTGTTGTTAAGCACCTAATAAAAATATTGGCAAATTTAGGCCTGTGGTCAAGTTCTGATTATTTAAGCAGCCACATTGGCTGTTAAGTTATAGGGCCGTGTCTATGGCAAACAGTTTGGAATAGACTTTTTGCGACGGACACTAGTGTTGGAAACTTTTTGCGATGCACACTGTTGCATCACTAATACTCTTTTCACATCACCACCTCTGAAAACCCCTGAATTTTCTACCCGGGTTTTTCCTGGGCGAATTGCAGAGTCAAAAAATAAAACCGCATTATAAGTCCACATGTGCCATGAATATCCTGGGACTGCCCTGGCAAGCAACTGTCAATCAGCCTAAAGAGAAGCTCTTATTGGCTGAAAAAAATGAAGGGTACTTTACTTTTTTTTAATAAACTACAGGACATGCACTAAATTCATAGAGGCGAATAGTTAAACTGCAGGCAGATGGACCAAAAAGAGACCTATATGTATTAATCCTCATATAAAGAAAATGTGAAAGGCTTCCTTCTGATTGCATGGAAATTCACCATTCTATATTACCCCTTTATACAGTCAGTCATGTATATGTGTGGCATTTTATAGTCTTCATTTATGTTGTATTGGTACAATAACCATTTCTTTGAATTGCTGTAGTTGCTTGGCGAGCTGATCCTTGACCGACATAATTTCTCCATCATGACAAAGTACATCAGTAAACCAGAAAATCTGAAGCTTATGATGAATCTGCTCAGAGATAAGAGCCCCAACATTCAGTTTGAAGCTTTCCATGTGTTTAAGGTGAGTGTTGTGCACTGCATGCATCTGGCCATCTCTGGGTTTTGTCAGGCAGCAAAACGCACACGGAAAACCTGTTATTGGAGAGCACCAGACAATGTGCTGGAGGCATCTGGCCAAAATCTCATGTACGTCACAGGTAATGAGAGCACATACTGTGGCTCTATTTTTAGATGCTGCAGTGGTAACGATAAATAGTGTGATAGTCATAATGCCGTCTCTATTAATCCAGCAAGATATGTTAAATGGTGTCATTAAGAGCATCTGTGTGTTCAGAAAGCTAGGTAATTCACATAATAACTGCTGTAAAACTATTACTAGTACTTTCTGCAAGTGGTTATCAGGAATCCCTGCCATATTACTAACAAGTGACAATGGTCTTCTGCCACTTTCATTAGGAACACGTGTTTATATCAGGGACACTTGAATCAGGGCTGGATCTTATAATATGAATGATTATTTGGTCATACAATGTTGATTATGAATACCAGCAATGTCACATATGCCACAAGGCAAGGCCAGATAACTCTTTCATTGCTAATGGCAAGGTTTCAAGTACATGACTGGTCACATGCTTAGGAGCTGCATCAGCCGCCATATTCCCCCACACAGTTATAACTGTGGCCAAGATCCACCCAGATGACATATCTGAAGCATGAGACTGTCCTAAACACCCAGCTAGTAATTGGACACAAGAGGAAAGAAAGCTAATACATAACTCATTCATAATGGAGGCTCCATATTATCTTTGCATGAGGTCATAGTATTTTATGTTTACACATCTTTAAAGAAAGTAAAACCAAACAAGGGTTTTTAATATTAAAACTCAGCTGTGAATAAAGCTTGGGTATATATTTGTCATGCATGTTTGGCAGCACAATGGTTGGAGGAGGAAAGGAAAGCTTTTCCCATGATGCTCTGCTCTCTATTCTTCACTTTTCTTGCTGCAGCTGAGGGTATGTGCTCTCCAGTAAGAAGACATAGGAGTCTCACCAACTTACACAAGTTGCTTTTCTCTTTTATTACATTTCAGTCCGTGTACTTTCTGTGCTCGTAAAACTGTTCTTTTTCGATTCCAACACAAGTGATTACAAACGTCTAAGGGCTTTTTTATATTATCTTTTGAAAATGCCAGATGCAGGTGTGGACAGATATTGCTGTTTTATTCCCCATGCTCCTGCATGCAGACACATAAAAATACACCTTAAATGAAAACAAACTACGGTCAACTCTCATCTTCCCATGGAATAACGGTGGGGGTGGCTGTAGATGACATGATAGTTACATGACACAGTGCAGAATATATATTCAGATAAATAATACTGTGAATTACTTGCCTTGAATTAAATATTTATTCTTTTACACTGACATTAGATTTATGTGTCTCATATAACTGCATGTGGAATGAACCATTTATATATTCTACTTTACAATATGCTGACAGAATCCATGTTCTTTGGGGGTTTTTTTTTATTTAACAAGAGAAATTAAGATAAATGTTTTCTTAAGACTAATCATTCGTCTTGCCTTATATCCTAGGTATTTGTTGCAAATCCAAATAAAACACAGCCAATTGTGGATATCCTGTTGAAAAACCAGGCCAAGTTAATTGAGTTCCTGAGCAGCTTCCAGAAGGAAAGGACGGATGATGAGCAGTTTTCAGATGAGAAAAATTACTTGATCAAACAGATACGAGACTTGAAAAAGCCCACCCCATGAAGCTCAATGGCACATCCACCATCGATCATCTGAATAAGTGTTTAAAAAAATTGTCATCATGGCATTGTCAGTGCCTATGTCTTTGTTTCAGTTTAGTTTATTAGCTGCCAAGAGTATAAAAGGTTTTATATTAAAACTTAAAAAAAAGAAAATAAAAATGTTCTTCTTGATCAGGTCTGTGGGGATATGAAAATGTTGACGATAAGGTTGTCCTCACAGTCACTGAAGGTAGGAGCTGTTTGCTGCTGCTGCTGTTTATTTGACTTGAGTGCTCGCTTTGTTTATAAGTTTTCTCTTTCTTATTTTCAAACTGCAAATCAGGACTAGAGAGGTTTCGGCCTTCCTTTACTGGTTTTATTATGCAGTTCTCTAGCAAGGAAACTAGATTTATAGCACATGTTTTGTCCACAATGGCTCCTCTATTGAAGGGGCTAAATTATATGTAATTCTAAGACATGTATGTTTTATAGAGGTCCAGTTGTACTCCGTGACCTTATGTATAATATAGTTGTTACTCTAGGCCATGCCCTTCATTTGTAAGCTGCCACATAGGCCACGGCATCTAAGCGTTTCTTCCTTAAAACCCATCGCATGAATGTCTTAAGTTGGAATTGTGAAATAATTGTCAAGAAAATGAAAGGTTGTGTATATATACCAAAGGGCACGGCTGTTTTCACAGGGCCACAGGCATAGTCTTTTCACAGTGCTTCTGTAACCTCCTTGATTATTAGCTGAGTGAGAAGCACTGTTCTATATTATAAGCTCAACAGCATCTCTAATACTGCAAAACACAAGCTTGTTGGTGGAAATTCATACCTACTTACACTAAGATATAATAATTCATGGTGCGTTTACATTGGAGCTTTGGTCTTAAAATAGACAAATAATTATCTATAAATTTCTATAAGTAATTTTTTTAATGTAATATATGGCGTTTTACTGTCATCACCAATGATGTCCATATTCATAAAAATAATAATAGCACATAGCCTATGAAAGTAATTGCGGATTGTAGTAATATGCTTTACATTAGGGATCATACTATGTAATGTCAGTTTTTGGGGGATTATATTAAGCACTGTAAACTGTGAACGTTGTTGTCAAAGAGATCAATGGCAATTTATACAATATCTGTATCATGAAATGCCCAACAGCTGCTTCTTACAAAGTAATAGAACCAGCAATGCAGCTACTGTACATTAGTCTAGCAATTCTGGTGCCTGTGTGCATTGCTCAAATGATGTTACGTTTTCTGTCTGGGTGTGATGTGACGTCTCGGTCTGCACAGCAAACGCCCTGGAGGTGGCTGCCTGCACATCGTATTATAAGAGATTCTATAACTCAGCAAGTTATTGTGATGCTGAAAGCATCTTGCGTAAACCAGTTCTTTTCTATTTTTATATCTAAATGCATAGTAAGGTTGGCTTTGTAAAGGAATTTTTCTTTTATTAATATGATTTTATTATATTATTGGTCTATCTTGGTTATGATTTTTATTTGTCCTTTTTGATGTGCTTGACTATCTTTTTATCTTCAGAGACCCTGCAGAATTATGGGTACCAAGAAATAGGCAGTGCTTTTTGGTTTCCTACTTTAATAAATGTTTATGGCTGTGGGCACTGCATGAAAAAAGAATCTGATGAGATTACAGTCATTCATAGAATGTCAAACTGGAAATTGTGTCCCATTGTAAAACAGGTGCCTTATATCTTTTTTACATGTTGTTATAATATAAATTGAAGAACATAGGTAAGTGTGTTGGTGTTTTATACTTGTGTGAGCTGCATTCATGAATCACTGGTATATCAGGAAGGTATTTATGTAGTGCAGTTGTTGGTGTGTATCAGGAATAACACACAAACTAATGGTGTAGATAGAAGGCCCCTGGTAAAATATTTTGGCCAAGTCCTTTGGAAACCTAGGAAGCCTGTTCTGCTGTAGGTGGAAGCTACTGACGTAGTACTACAGAGCAATGTCATTACAGTGTAGTCAGTTACTGACAGACAGGGGGAAACAATCAAGCAGCCATGCAACATATTGATAGTGAAGCAGAGTCTAGAATTGTCAATAGAGTGGTGCTTGTACTCCCCCCTTGCTGCACTAATACTAGTAATTTATTATTTTGTAATCCCAGAGATATGTTTCAACTCAGAAGATACAAAAATAGAGCAAACAAATGTATACATTTAATTTCCCCAGGGACAATGGGGATCTGTTACAGTTTTCTATGGGTTTGTGTAAAATGTATACACATTTATCATGCAGAGTAGTGCTGCAGTTCAGCATAGCCTGGCTTGGTGGCTGTGCATAAAAATGAACACAAGACATGAATTGGAGGTCATGGATAATCTTCCGGATCTCATGTTGCAGTTATTGATCTGCTCAGAGCCATTAGCACAGCTGTGTCTTTTGTATTTATAGAGCTTTCAGTGATCACGGAGTGTAGGACAATATTGGAAGTTATGGGTAATTGTTAAAAACCTTGTCGCAACCTGAATTTTGGGCTTTGTTAAAGTGTACAGATTCTTTTAAAACAGTGGAGATGGGCAGTATTCATGATATCCGGGCCTGGCAGTTACTTAGGACTAAGTGACAAGCCTCGATGATAGAAAGAAACAGGTCATCACATGACGCGAGTCTTCATTACATACAATCAGTATTGTTTTGTTTTATTAATACAGAGGTGGGTTTGTTTTCCCCAAAATGTGAACTATAGTCTGTTGTGTTCTCCTTCTGGTTTTAATATGACAAAATAAGAACAGCTTGGAGTCCTAGTGCTGCCATCTTTCATTCGTACAGTTGTGTGCAGACAATGGGTGTAGTATAAACAAAACAAGAAACATCCTACAAAACTTTCCAATGATGCGCTTTATCATTTTAAGTGACAGTTCCCTGTAATAATGCTCTTGGCTAAAGAAACACAGGGCAGTACCATGTAGCTACCAGTAAGAACAGATAGCCGTACATTAGCCTTCATGCAGAGATAACACCACATTGCGTATTTGTAGTTTTTAGCAATACACATGCCCTGAAAACCGGCACATGGAAATAAGTGAAACATCATTTGTATGCAAGGGGGTGGTTAGGTGTACAGTATTCCATCATTAGGAATGGTTACCATCTAGATCCTATGCTTATTTGAAGATATATGCAATTGTGACAACTTTGAGTGTATTTATTTGCAACTATACGACTCATGGGGCCTGATTTACTAAGCTGTGGGAATAGAAAAGTGGAGATGTTGCCCATAGCAACTAATCAGATTCTAGCTTACATTTTCTGCTATGTAATAGGAAAGGGAGAGCTAGAATGTGATTGGTTGCTATGGGCAACATCTGCACTTTTCCAAACCTGCAGCTTAATAAATCTAATCCTGGTGTAAGTACTAATAATAACAGTACTGCTTATAAAGGAAGTGAGGTGAGATTACCTAAAGCTTATGCATTTAACAACAACAAATAAAAGCACACTGCAGAATCAAATATTTTGTGCCTGGCATTGTGTCTATCATACACCATTAGCCATGCAAACTTTAAAGACACATTTCTACCAATCTCACTTAAAACGCTCTGCACTTTGAATTTCTAAATAATAGCCCTTTTACACAAATGTGAGAAATCTGTAGTGCATACAGGTTTACCTTCTGCGCCTTAGAAAAGGGAGAAAACCTAAAAAATAATTATTTGCTTATTTAAACTACTGTGTGTGTGTATAAAATAAATGTATATCATCAGTTTGTACTTATAAGATTATATTTACAAAACATTAAAGGCACGGTTACTGATCACTTGTTTGATGTTTATTTTGGGCTTTTGTGGCTTTTAATATGTAAAATGTTAATACTGTTTCTTGTAAGGAATTTGTGGCAGTTCCAACCAAAGTTTCCTGTGTTGACTATTGTGTTGGTGCTCAGATTAGTTTTAAGGTATCAGAATTGCAAAATTATCAACATGGTTTTCACAACAATTCAGATAAATATAAAACATTGTTTATACGCTTTTTGTTGACTATAATGAACTCATTTTGCATGTTCTTCTTCCAGCTAGTGTGATTTGCTGGAGTTTAGTTTCTATCTGCAGTTTAACCTAAATTCATTATGGTGATTAAAGAACATTTAAAGCTAGGAAAGGGTTATTGAAAGCACCCAATCAGAGGGAGGAACTTAACAAAGGTTGGATGTAACATCCCCTGGAGCACTCCCAATTCTATTATAAAGAAACAGACTGCCCTGGAAATCGGAGCATCCATGCAAGAGCACTTATTAGAGAGGTTATCAGGAGGCCAGTGACAGTGATAGTCTGACATATCAGCCACAGGAGAAACTGTCCTTGGCACAAGGTGAAAACAAGAAAATGGAAGTAAAGAGGGGAATTTTTCAGATCAGCATCGAGTGCTGTGTGTTAAAATACATTATTCTATGCATAATCCTACAATCTTTAATGTGCAACATTGTAGTAAGAGTAAAATCCTATAGAGATGCTTCACTTATATATGTATATAACATCCCAGCTGCTTTCCAGTTACTCTGGACACAGTCCAAGGTCAGTAAAATGTATCTTAACAATAGTAGCAGGGATTAACATCAATTACTATTGAACCATACCAAACCAAAGAAGTTTCAAAAAAAATAAATTGAGATCAATCAACTACAAATATATGAGACCTTACTTCTCCTTGTACTTTGCCTTTAAGTCAGCCATTTTGTGTACTGGACTAATCATGTGAATGCAGCCATGAGAGGTCTATAAAACTAGATTTTGGTTTGTCAGTGATGTATTTGCATTCCTGACATGTTGGTATCACAATACAAACAACCACAATGTAAAAATTAAAACCACAAGAAATACTTTTATTAACATAGAAACATAGAAAGTGACGGCAGATAAGAGACACATGGCCCATCTAGTCTGCCCATTTGTTTATTCAAAACTATACTGACCCTAGACCCTATTTACCCTCAATTTGGTTTACAATTTAGGATACCCTTATATTTATCCCAAGCATGTTTAAA
>WWET01001716.1:328544-339751 GCA_011038615.1 Limnodynastes dumerilii | reverse complement strand
GTCAATCAGTGTTGATTCCTAAGTGGACAGTTTTATTACACAAAAGTGTGATTGACTTGGAGTTACATTGTGTTGTATAAGTGTTCCCTTTATTTTTTTGAGAAGTGTATAATGTACAAGGGGGAAATATAATGTGTCTGGGAATGACACATATTATAATATATGGGGTATATTATGGGTCTGGGAATGACATATATTATAATATATGGGGTATATTATGGGTCTGGGAATGATACATATTATAATATATGGGGTATATTATGGGTCTGGGAATGACACAAACACTCATATAAACCTCATATTATTGTATGTGTTATTCCCAGACCCATAATATACCCCACATGTGCTTTATATAGTGTGCCATGTCCATAGATGTGTAATGTAAGGGAGACGGGAGGGGGATGTGTAATGGAGAGGGGTATGGAGAGATGTGTACTGTAAGGGGGATGGGGGGACCATGTGTGTGGAGGGGAAAGTGTATTGGAAAGGAGGCACAATAAGGCAGGTATGTTATTAGGGGGGGAGAGACCAAAAGGCAGATGTAAAACAGCTATACTACGGGAGGATGGAATTGGGGGGTGCCATAGCATTTACTTGCTCCGTGTGCCATTAATCCATGCTACACCTCTGTGTAAAAGCATGACATATACTTGATTATTGTGCCAAATCATAACTGCATAGAGTGCATTATGTTATATAGTCAATTCACATTGTGTTGTTGATATATCTATACCGGCTTTTGTATGTCCTATTCCACATGATTATACAGTAGCTGTCTCTTTCCCAGTCTCATTCTGTTCTTTATGTAACCCTGAACTAACTATTTTCTATTCATATCCCCTCTGCTCCTTGTGTCGGGTGATTTTCACAACTTTGTCCCGAGAGTGTAATCTCTCGGGACAAGTTGTGGGGCGGGCGGGACAGTCCCCCGAAAGCGGGATTGTCCCGCTCAAATCAGGACACTTGGGAGGTCTGTACTCACCCATTCATAAATAAAATCTAAAATGACTGCCATTCAAAATAGAGACAGATGAAAAGGAACTTCCGGGTGTCACTATTTCACAATGACAGCCATCGATGCCGTGACTCCCTCCGCTTGGGTCATCTCTGTGTCCTCTTTCCTGTTAATGTATTCTGTTTTTACACTCGCTGCTCTCTATCACCATTTATACACCAATACAACGTGTGACTTCACATATCGGTGAATTGCCACAACACTAAATCCCGGACCCCACAATTTCTGGTGGAAGCCCTGTCAGCACCTTATTCTGCTCTCATTTTTTCAGTGGGAATGCCACCAGAATTTCAAATAATAGACAAAAACTTACTTATCTCTTCTTCATTTTGCTGATAGGCAGATCTAATGCAACGGAAAACTGAATTTACAGGAAAATATGAAAATATTAAATTTTTATTTACTGCACTCAAAAATAATAAACAACAACCACCCAATACACTAGCAGGGATTTCCATAACTGCTTATTGTGCTTTGCTGGACAACAATCAAGTTGACGGGAACTAAAATTAGCTTTGAAATGAGTTTTCCCTGTTCCTCCTTGCACAAAGGTGGAGGTAGTGGTCCTGATGCTGGGTTGTTGGCCTCCTACGGCCTCCTCCATGTCTCCTGATGTACTTGCCTGTCTCCTTGTAGAGCCTCCATACTCTGGACACTACGCTGACAGACACAGCAAACCTTCTTGCCACAGCTCGCAGTGATGTGCTATCCTGGATGAGCTGCACTACCTGAGCCACTTGTGTGGGTTGTAGACTCCGTCTCATGCTACCACTAGAGTGAAAGCACCGCCAGCATTCAAAAGTGACAAAAACATCAACCAGAAAGCAAAGGAACTGAGAAGTGGTCTGTGCTCACCACCTGCAGAACCACTACTTTATTGGGGATGTACTCAAAAATAATAAACAACAACCACCCAATACACTAGCAGGGATTTCCATAACTGCTTATTGTGCTTTGCTGGACAACAATCAAGTTGACGGGAACTAAAATTAGCTTTCAAATTAGTTTTCTTAGACATGACCAGGGGTGTAGGATCTGGTGGGGCAGTCGCCCCCCCATGATTTTTGTTGGGGGGGGCAAAGACTGTGTTTTGCCCCCTCCATGAACTTCTGCACAAAGGTGAATGATGATGAATGAAGCGCAAATGGGGATGAAGCGATAATAGCTTTATTTGAACTTGTCAACTGTTGCCACTTCTGTTTACCAAAAATAAAGTTGTCTTCATGTTTGTTCTGTATATTTTCTTCTTGAAAATGCTTTTTCTTTCTTTCTTAGAATCCCTACTTATTTTGCGATCACAATTTGCAGTAAGAATAAGCAGACACAGGAGACTGGGAAGAGGTACCATGAAAATTTTCGTTCCTACGCCCCATGAGTCCACGTAAAAACAGATCTGTGAATATGGCCCTATATACCATCCAATGGCAGTGAGCATCATCACACGTCAACCACGTTCAGTTTGAACTAGACCTCAAACTTTTATAGAATAGAAATGTTTCTTCAAAGTCCACTCAGCACATGTGATTTGTCACATAGTACATTTCTGATAATATTTCACGTAATACAGTGTTAGCGCCACTGAATATCCTTGAAGATATAAATTCACCTACTGCTAGCTTAGATATTTGAAAATTAAGGAATTAAGAGGGATGTCGACAGTCTATAACACATTAAAGGAAATAAATATTCTTACAGCCGTTTTGCTCCTGGCATTTGCCTTACTGAAATACTCTTCTCTCACAGGACATTATGAAACACATTCTCACTGTAAAAATAACTGACTGAAAGACGGGAACAAGCAGAAAAATGTTTTCAAAGAAAGCAGTATGAATTATTGAGCATTTGAAAGTAGGACATAAAACGCTAATATTACATGTACTAAAACACTGAGTCTGCACTGTACATATGTACCCAAGTAGCAGCCCAATCTACTTCCATCTGTCAGATCACTCTTTAGAACATGTTCCGTACTGTAATTCATATATGGACTAGTTAATAATTACTCATTATGTAAAAATGTATTTACCTCTACTGAAATCCGATTCACTAGACCAGGGGTTCTCAACCCTGTCCTCAAGTACCACTAACGGTCCAAGTTTTTTGAATCTCCTTGCTGGAGGTGACCTCATAACTGACAGTTACATTTTGAAAGCTCCACAGGTTTTGCAGGGAGACCTACAAAACATGGACCGTTAGTGGTACTTGAGGACGGGGTTGAGAACCCCTGCACTAGACTATACAGAAGTATGTTGAACACTCCGGTCCGGATTCACAGTTACGTAGTTTTCGTCTTACATATGTTGTTTTAAGAATTGAGCTACTACGCGTGAGTAGTAGCTTAATTAAGCTATCTACGTACCTTTTCTGTGCGTAGATTACAGAAATGGTACGTAGATAGCGTAAATAAGCTATTACGCAGGCGAAAACTACATAACTGTGGATCCGGACCTCCATTATTAGGAAAGAACATAATAGTAACATGCTGGTGTTTTTTTCCCATAAGGTTTAGGGAGGCCCCCAAAAATATTATTTCAGATATTCTTAGTTAAGCCAATACTACAATAACTTAAAGGAGCACAAGTCATTCTTTATTCATGGCTGTGTATTGAAGGATCATGGACACAAAGAAAAATTATAGATAGATATAAAATACTGTACTAACAGTCAACGATCTATCGGCTTCATGTAAAATTAGGAGTAAATCTGAACCGGATAAATAGAGTCTTGTTGCTTTTGGGAAAAACCCAGCTGACTGCAGAGAAAGTAAAAAAGAAAGATCTTGGAGGGGGTGTAATAAGGTAATTTCCCCATGTAAAAATAAATAATATAAATAAAATAAAAATAATTCTTCTAACTACCTGTATTATATATAAAAGCATATCTGTGTTAATTTAATTGAGATCCAGCTCAAAATACTGTATAAAACGAGAAAACAAATATAAAGCCCCCTATTTAACAATCATTGTCAGTTTGTGCCAGAAATGGCTGTTTTAGAAATAGAGACGGTCGGCTGTAACTATTTCAAAACATAGACATTCTTAAAAAAATGTATTAAACGGGTAAGTACACCGATCAGCATATTTACACATTCCATTTTCGGAAGCCATCTGCCAGACCTATCTGTGAGTCCAGGGACTTTTAGGGATAGGCTCTGGGGAAGGGAGGGTTAGGGTTAGGCTCTGGAGAAAGGAAGGTAAGGGTCATGGAAGGGGAGGGTTAGAGATAGGGTCAGCCTGCGGGTAGGGGAGTCTAGGTTTATGCTGTGGTGATGTGAGGCTTAGGGTCAGGCTGTGGGGAAGAGAGTTTTAGGGTCAGGCTCTGGGGAAGGGAGTCTTAGGTTTAGGCTGCGGGGAAGGGAGTCTTAGGGTCAGGCTGCGGGGAGGGTTAGGGTAAGGATTAGGGATGGGGTAAAATTTACACTTACCATTCGGAGCTCCGTCTTCGGAGAGAACGTTCCATTTGAAATAGTGTCATTCCCAGTGAGGAGCCACACCCTTTAACAATCATAGTCTCTGCTGCTTACTGCTAATGTATAGGGTCTCCCCACTCCTCCCGTTAATCTCACAAAAGAGCAAGAGCCTACGTCTGGAATATTGGCTCTTGGCTAAGACGGAGAGATGTACTGTCCCAGTATGGAGGCACTAAAGGCAGACTAACATGATTTGACACCAAGGACCTTATTCACAACTAATAATGTGTCAGATGCAGTGCGTAATACTGTGCATGTGCAGTACACAAACATAGCACACCCTTTAGAGCGCAAGTAGCCCAAGCTTGAGTTGTGTTAAGGTCTGAATAGGTCACTATTCACTGAGATACGCTACGTAAGATGACGTATGCTTGCTTCTGGATCGGACCCAATGACTGCAATTAGCAAGGTATATATACATTTCAGTTACAATTCCTATGTCTGTTTTTTTATTCAGAAGTTTAGGCTGATTACCCACCCGATACTGCAGTCACAGGACACAATGTTCCATTTTTGCTGTGGGAACAAGCTTATATTAATGTTGTGGTGGTATATAAATACTGCATATTATCATATTTGGGGATGTTCCAAGTACATTTGTTTTACCAGCCAGGATTTGATATTGATTTATGCGTTAGAGTCATATGTCATATTGCTTGAATGAGCAGTCTTCAGAAGTTGCTGGACTGTGTCTTGAATGAAGCACACTCAGCCAACACCTAGCAACAAGTATGTTTCTGCTTACTGGTCTCTACAAAAAAGGTCTCATGCACAGTGAGTAAACTATGCCCTTGACAAAGTTTGATGCTCTCACAACAAAGATTTTTTTTAATCTCAGTGGTGAATGCAACTTACACACTTACTAAGAAGGGCATATCTATTAAAATGCAGCTATAACCATACATGACCATGTTGTTACATGCCGTCACGCTAATAGTGAGGACATGTAAGTTATTTTCTACTGCAACTGGTCTCTGCTGTCCTGTCCCAGTGCCTCTGTAAGGATCATTCTCTGCAGACCATTGCACCATGTATGGTCTGCACATATCTGATTCCAGCAGCTGCTGCTGTAATGGGCAAGTCCTTCCTCCCTCTGCCATTTATGGCCTTCTAGCTGCTATAATTATAGACAGGTCACCTAGCCAATCAGAACTGTAGGCCTTGAATTTCCGGCCAATCACTGGCCAGCAGCCCCTTTATAGTCCTTGCAGTGTCATTTATTCACATACGGTTATAGCATTAGGTCATCTGTGCTTCCCTGCTGCTTGGTCTCTGAGTACTCCAGTCCTCCTTCCAGTCCCAGTGTTTCCCTGCCTTCCCTGCCTTCTTGTGCTCTCCTCCTCTCTTCTTCAGTCCCTGTAATTTGCCCATTAACCTCTTCCTGCGTCCAGTGTGCTTATTTGCTGCTTCTGTGAGAACCCTTGTATGGTATTGTTTTGTTTCATCGTTTGTCGCTCTGGCTTTTTCTACCTTGCCTCTGAACCCTGTGTGATTTTTCATCTTCCAATGTGGGTCTCACCCTACTACTACTTCTGGGTGGTTGTGTTTTTAGACTAGACCAGTGATTCCCAAACTGTGCGCCGCGGCTCCCAGGGGTGCCGCGACGCTCTCACCGGGGTGCTTCGGAATGTTTCTATTTCCTATTGTATTCTATTGTATTTTTGTCTTAGGGGTGCCTTGAAAAAAAATATGGAGACCCTAAGGGTGCCTCGAACTGAGAAAGTTTGGGAACCACTGGACTAGACAGAAGTGGTGTCCAGGGGCCACAACCTGCTAAGTGTCAGCAGCCCAGTCTACCTCCATCATCAGGGGCTCTAGTGAACACCAGTCTGCTAGTTAGACTCTGCGCCATGGTTTGCCGTGACTATGATACATGTGAGAACATTTAAAGGTACATGTTACCACACAGATGAGAAGGGGCAGACTAGGATGGGGGGCATGTGCCACACCGCCACCAGGAGTTTTAGCGACACCTCTCTGGTGGTCTAGTGTTGCCAAGTCAATAGGGACTGAAGCTAATAGTGACTGACAGGCTTAGGATGTCCTACACTTGCAGACGAAGGCCGTTTTTTGAGTGACGTCCTGCGCGGCAGCCAGGGAGGATGCCAAAATCAGATGGGCTAAAAGACCTTTGTGATGTCTTGACCATGTGAAAAGTTTCTTTATCGGGAGTGTATCTTTAATTTTCTCTCAGTTCCTGTTAATGCTACTACTGCACGTGTGATGCTGCATCTATGACACTTTACTGTGACATTAGGTACTTGCGCGTGTTTCATCTCCTCAAAAACATACCTACAATGCAGCCTTCCATTTATTGTTACATTGTACAGCAAAATGAATTTTTAAAGTAGCTACACATTAACAACACATAGTTGAATTTAAAAGCATATCCAGGTGTTACAAATCCAAAACTGCAACAGCCGTCTGACAAATATATGTCTTTCTTTCAAAACAGCACTAAACAGTGTTAAATCTATTCTGTATGTTAATAATATAACCATGATAACAACACTGGAGTGGACTCACAACTAAATAATTGTTCTACATACGTCCTTCATTTCCTGATACTAGATACTATGCATGCGTGGTAACTATTTTACTCAATCTACGTATCGTTTCGTTACATAGATTGCGTATGTGCAGTCTTTGAAGACCACACAGTCGTCCCGGCTGTCCCCCCCCTGAAGGCCGTTGCGAGTCCTCGCTGCGATCTACTTCATTACGAAGTAGGGACAGCCGACAGCTGATTTTTGGCTGTCCCTATTTCGAATGACAACAGATTTAGAATTTTTTATCTTATGAGCGTATATGTTATACGTCCGGTATTCTGAATATGGGCCTTATTGTTCTGAAAAACCACTCTTTAAAAACAGTTCATTATGTAAGGGCCACTGCTGACAACTTTTACCCCCAGGCTTCAATTTATCAGCCTCTGGAGATGGGTGATAAGGACATTCTTGCCATGCCATACTATTATAGGTAGCAATTACATGCCTGGTATGACATAAAAGTGTGTTAGGAACACGCATATTAGAGTTTAGGCATTGCCATAACCAGACCACAAGAGGGGGGTTGTTAGTGGTGTCTATTATTCAATGTCTTCCATCATATTTCCTGTATTCCTGTTATATGCCACTGACAAATAAATGTGCTCATTTTTTAAGAACTTTTATGTTATACTTTATTAGTGCAACTAACATTGGGGTAGATCCAGACCTATGTGCTTGATACATTTCATCGCGTAACGTATTTACGCTAGCGTATTTTCTAGGAACTCCCCTCGCTCGTATGCAATTTGGCCGTTTTACAATTCCCAAACCCTACCTTAACTTTTCAAAGCGTAAGTACTGACGTACGTAATGGATTCACATACGTGCCAGCCTAACCCGGCCCATACTGTACGATTTAAATGCCTCCCTCCGGCTACCAAACGAAACTACGGGTGTCATATGGATGAATCCGCCCCTTCGTTTGTAGTTACAATGATGGTACGTACGTTCAGAGTTACTTGACGTAACATCTGCCGCAAACATACGCAGTAAATACTAATGGGCGATTCTACGTCAGCGACTTGCGTAAAATCGCTAGTGTGCGTAGGTCTGAATCTGAGCCATTATCTGCACTATTTTATGTACTTCCTGCCTCTAATGAACATGAAATATGTGTACTAATTGCACCTAAAATTTGTGGTAAGATAAGTGAGTTTTGCCATCTATTATTACCCCTTGAAGAGTACAATGTAACTGGTTAGGAATTCTAGATTTCAAGATAGAAGAGCAGCGGTTGTCAACCTTTTTTTTTTCTGTGTACCAGTTACCAACTATGGAATCAGATCAAGTACCACTGACCAATCCCATTCTATCCTATCTAACCTCTCCTCAATTTCTTTCTTTACCATCACTCCACACTCACTATGGGGCTGATCCAGACCTACGGCCGTAGGTACGGCGGCCATATGCATAAGATGTGTTCTGCGCATGCGGTGGGCAGATGTTGTCCTGCGTAATCAATTTTTTCAGGGATCCCTGGATCGGGTGTCCGTAACTACAGCGTAGTTATGGATGAAGGGGCGTGCAGCACCGTAACTACGCTGTAGTTACGGAAGGTAGGTGGGTGGAGGGAGGGAAATTAAGAAAAGAGGGCTGGGTTACGGCTTTACGATCCTGTGGCTGGCGTAATTGCCCACTGTTACGGCGGCTTAAGTTAAGGTAGCCTTCAGCCGGCGTAACAGTCTGTAATTACACCGGCCACAGGGGGAGTGTCGGGGGAGTGCACCAGAGCTACGCTGGCCGTACTTAAGGACAGCTTCCCAGCATAACTCTGGGTCAGGCCCTATGGTCCTACTATTGGCACATGAACTCCTTAGCTTTTTTACATATTGTCTCAGACTCATGTTTCCTCCCTCTTGTTAATTTACATTTTTTAACATTAAAATACTGCATACCACCAGGCAGTGGTTCACGTACCACATGTGGCAGTATCGCCCTAAGGGAGTTTGAATTGGGGCACATGCCCCAGGTCCCACGCCCTGGGGGCTCCCCTGCCAGCTTCATTTACAGAGCCACAGCAACTTGTTACAGTATATTATTAGTGTGCTGCAGCTCTGTAGATGATGCTGTCAGGGAGATATAACTATTACTCACAGGCAGTAACATCTACACAGCCATGGCACGCTACTAATATAGTGTAGCGACCAAGGCTCTGTAAAAGAAAGCTGGCGGCTAGCTGAAGATAGTTATAAACAGCGCTCGGTGCTAAGCACTATTTATAATAAATATTTAGTTAGAATGGCTAAGGTCTGAGGATGCTTTGCCCCACCTCTCACCCCTTCCCCCTGACCACTGGTACACATACCACAGGCTGAGAAACCCTGTAGTAGAGTATAGTAAAATATAATATAGTACACCTGTTATGTGCAGCAAAAAGTGCCTTCATCATTCAATTAATGACATTTGATGAGTATAGGAGAGCGGTTTTGGTCTACGCTATCTCTATGTAATGTAACCTATACAAACATTATTAATGTTAATGTAAATGATCTCTTACTTACCTATTCTAATTGTTTCATTTTGCAGTAAAATGTTTTTTCAAGGTTTTTTTTTTACAAGGTATGGATTGATGTGACTGCAGACCATCATATCTGTAATAGAATGCAATCCAGACCTCTGCAGACAATACAATACAGATTCTAGATCAGGGGCTGGCTAGGCTAGGGGGTACCAGCTCACAGGGATAAGATCATGGTGCAAGATTTGGTGCAAGTGGACTGGCCTTTAGACTGCTCTTGCACAGGTGGATAAACAGTCTGTGCATGCTCATCTGAACAGCTTCAGAAAAGCCAAACTATTCAGAAGCTTCCAGTATTGGAAGAAACTGTTAGGCTGCATAGTGTCTGGTTGTTAGGATTCTAGGGAGCTTCTGCGACAATGCTTTGCTTTGTAGGGTGGGTTTTAAGACCCACAATACAGGATCAAATTTCCCAGGCATGTCATGGACATGGGTGCTTAATGACTGAATTCTCCTCCATGAAATGGAAATATAGATAATTAAAAATAGGCTTTTTACTATGTAGCAAAATCTACAATCCAGACATTTGATTAATGCTTTTAAGACTTCAGTCAGCAGTAAAGGTGTTTTTACACTAAAGGTTTTTCCTGGATGTCTAAGAATAGGCTTGCAGGCACTTTTAATGACCATTATAAGCATGGATATGAAATGTATAAATGTGATTGGATGAATTAAATAGGCATAGTCCAGCTTCTCTGCATTCCAGTGCTAATTCCTCTGCAAAGTCACTGAGGTTCATCTAGATGAGCTAACCAATCATCTCTCTTTCTTTGTAAAGAAAAATTGATTCATCTAATCCCCCCTGCCTGATTAAAAACATTTCTGTAGGTGGGTCTTGCTTTGAATTCATGTTTAGGAATTGAAGGAAACCACATGAAGAATAATGTATACCAGCATAAAACAGCACATTCAGTCTTGAAGCCAAGAATTAATGACTTCAGTCAAGATGACTAAGGGAAATTAAGAACCGTCTGACAGGCCTTCATTCTGATAAAAAGGTTCCTTTATGATGTCATCTCAGCATATACCGCAAACTTGTATTGCTGTGAAGGTGATAAGGTCAGCACTTCCTGCCTCTGCATGATATCACTCACTATAAATAATCACTTCATAAGAATAAATAGGCACATTCTGATGTTTTCTATATGCCTTAATAAATAAGCTGAATTATTAGGGAGAATATAATAGCTGTAAAAAACAGAATGTATTCACATAGTCGACAGAGCCAAATAATGAAGAACTGGCATATCAAGCATTATCATTTCTGCATTAGTCTACATCAAGTTTGCTGACTTTTCATAGCTTTCCTCCAGGAGATCCCGATTTGCAGGCTCTCACAGGACACAGGGAGAACTGCCTGAATTTCAGGAGTCTTCTGGACATTCCAGAAGAGTCGGCAACCCTTGTCTAGATTTCATTAGCTGACCTATGACCCCACTATTTTACATGATGCCCTATTTTGCTACCAGATGTAACCAACACTATTCTCTCTCTCTCTCTCTCTCTCTTCTGACTGGACTACTATAAAGGTGGTAGTACTAAGCATCTCCAAAAAAAAACAACAATATACACTAATCAGCCTAAACAGTAAAACCACTGATAGGTGAAGGATGTACTACTGCAGGAAGGCAAGGGTTCAAGTAGTGTGAGGTTTTG
>WWET01001716.1:317122-328482 GCA_011038615.1 Limnodynastes dumerilii | reverse complement strand
AAATGGTATTCCCTAATCTTTGGTGGCAAAAATTAGCTTACACACACAATGGAAAAAAAGCAAAAAAACCAGACCAAACAAAATTAGTAGAAAAAAAACCAACAAAAAAAAAGTAGAAATTGAATGTAGAAAATAGTCCAACATAGTTCACAATTCTGGGGAAAGCAATCAATCAGCTTTATCAAAAAGTATCCAATAATATAAGTCACATATAAGCAGAAGCCCTATAGATGTTGCAATGCCATGCCAGGCACCGTCGTCAGGGGAGACAGATAGATAGACAGACAGGGCCAGATTTACTAAGCTGCGGGTTTGGAAAAGTGGAGATGTTGCCCATACAACTAATCAGAAGAAAGTGAGAGCTAGAATTGGTTGCTATAGGCAACACCTCCATTTTTCCAAACCCACAGTTTAGTAAATCTGGCCATAGATAGATAACGATTTAGAAATCTTTTTAAGACCCAGTAACCACTGACGTTCCCCACTCTCAGAATTGTGTTTATTTGTAACTTTTATGTTTTTAGAAATAAATACTTTGTATCCACCACTGTACTGAACTACGTGTGAATGAGGTATAATTTGATCACCACAGTTTTATGTTTTCTAGTTCCATTATCTTGTGTATTGATATTTGCAGAGAGGAGAAAATAACTTGTTTAATGTGCACCAAAAAGGTTTATCTCCCCCTTTATTATATGGATAGTGCATTTTCCCATTCATTATATGGATACTCTATGATAATGATGTGGATGTATGGATGATTTTAATGAAGATAACTGAAAAAGGGGCTGATTACCGGAATCGGTACTACACTCTACAACAATGCTCTGTTACATTGGGCCTGATCCAGACCTACGCCTGCTTGCTAAGCGTAGTCGTAAAAACTCTGTTTTCCATGTTCTGCGCATGCACGCGACCAGAAACTCTAAACGTACTTACGAGACTAAGGTTCACAGCGTAACTAGGAATGAAGGGGAGTGCCAGCCATACAACACCTGGAATTACACTTAAAGGGCGGGATGAAGCATGTTAATCGTACAGTATGGGCGTGCTAAGCGCCATAACTAGCATGGAGCCTACGGACGCCCACGGTTACGCTCAGTAAAGTTAGGGTAGGGTTTGGTTGGCGTAAGATGGCATAAATATGGACGACCGAGGGGAGTGCTTCATAGGTACCCCGGCGTAATTACACTAAGCACAAGGGCGTATGATTTGCGTAGGTCTGGATCAGGCCCATTGTGTCCTGGGACTTTCCTGTACCTTATACATTGTGGTTCTGTTTCGGGGTATACAAGCTGTTTTGTCCTATCCGCTGTAAATTCCTTTGTATGGGGTTTTTTTTAGATCTGCTTTTTGCGATTAAAATTTTAATATTTTAACCCCATCATTTTCTAGTTTTTTTTTTTTGCCCTATGATTCAAAGGGGGATAGCTGAAATAATAAGAAAAAGAGGTTCACTCCTCCTCCCCAACACTCCATTGAGGAAGGTTCCAGTGTGAATGCATCCATTACAAGGATTTTTTTTTGGTCTGGCTTTCCACAACACTACTACATGAATCCTTTAAACAGCACCCATAGAACAATTACTTTGTATCTTCCAGATACTGGACTAAAACAAGTTTTTTTTTACCATTCCATGTATTTTTTATATTTTTTTTATTATTGTACATTTTATCATTTTTTTTTAAATGGACATTGTATTTTTGATGATGAAATAATTGCTGATACAATATGTGGTGTTATATGCACCTTTTAGATCAAATATATATTGGTTTACAACACTTATTTATAAGTATACTTCTGAAATGTTGGAATTTGCACTTATGTATTGAAATTATTATTTGCACTTTATATTTTTGTATTAAGCTTTCTAAAGTTAGATAACAGCACCTATATACCTATATACTGTATTTGTTTACATTGCTTTCTTGAAGAGTTGAGTGGCACTCTTACTTGGTGTACATGGCAGGTCAGTTTAGAAGCACCTTGAGGTACACTTTCCTATAGAAATATATATATATTGCAATGGGCATTGCTGTGGCTTACAATGAGTTACATGAAATCTGCTATGAATCACTGTTGCTCCAGTACTGAATTCACCCATTTACATGAAAATCAGCCAACCGCCACTAATCCAAGAAAGCAGTTTCCAAGAATGATTAGTGTTGCCTTCTAACTGATAGCTTCTTCATAATGGTCAAGAGGAATGTAGATGTGGCACCCTGACCCTCAGACTTTATTCATCTGAGTCAGCCATTAATGTCAGCATGACTCAAATCAACTAGACATCACGCAATGATGTCTGGTGGTTTGTTGTTGAAACCAGAAGTTGCAGAAGTAATTAATACTCATATCTGTAGTATAGACCATAATAGTAGCTTAAAATGTAGCTATCGCAGCTGTCATATAATAAAGTACATTTGTGTAGTGGGGTAATTTTTATTTGGTCAGATACATTCTTTGTAAGTTACACATTTATGTAGTGTTCATGCACACTATGGGCCTGATCCAGAGCTATCCTCCTTGCCCCAGCGTCTAACGGCGGCGTGGTAACGGAGGGGAACGGGGCTTCACTCCGCTGCTGCTACGGACGCCCGATCCACGATCGGGCGTTGCCGTATCTACACCGGGCAACATCTGCCCGGCGCATACGCAAATCAGCTTTTAAGCCGGTCTTAACGCCAGCCAGAGTAGGTCTGGACACGGCCCTATGGGTATGCATAAGTCTGTATGTAGTACAGTGCATGGAGTAATAAAATAGAGATAGCTGAACTTGTGCATGTATAGGCAGAAAACAATAGGGGTGTGTATGTGATGCAATTGTTGCGATAAGCATGATCATTTATTTTTAGATATAAAAGAAACTTAAGCATTTAATTAAAAACAACAAGACAATATTTTGTTTTTGTATAAAGTCATCACATGCGGGCCCCGCCTACTATGTGACTCCATTGGTGATGTCACATAGGGGCGGGGCTCGACAGACACGCATTAGTAGCGGGCTAGTGCGCAGAGATCTTCCCTGCGCATTGGCTGGCTACTAAATAGCTCTGAACAGCAAGTATAGGCGGTAGGATAGGATACCTGCTGCTACAGAGCTGGGTAAGTATCGGCGGGCCCCCATCAGGTCCAGGCCCAAGACAGTAGTCCCAGCTGTCCCCCCCTGATGGCGGCCATGGGTTGGATAACACATAACGTGATGATAAAATCAAAGAGTTAGCAAAAAGTATACTGTGTTGAGTAAAAGCCATTATCAAAGCCAACAGTGGCCCAACCAAGTACTGGCAGAGGTATATGCTAACCTAAAGCATGCCATAGCTGCTAAATAAAAAAAAATAGGTTTATATGAAATTTTGCCATAACTATATCAAAATTTTACAAGAAACTAAAACAATTCATAATTCATTATAAAACCCCTGTAGTTCCCAATATGATAATGTTGACAATTAGGTTAATGCAGATTTAGATATTTTTCCATCTTTTGATAACAAATTTTTATCCAAATAGATAAACCTCCCTACGTGTCCCCATAGGTTCCCCTATTGCCTTGCCCTCCCCCACCACAATGGTTTGGTTTACTACAATGTGCTAATTTCTACATTAATGTAGTGAAATCACTACTACAAAGTTAGAATATTATTTTGTGTCTTCATTGTTTTCCACTTCTCCCATAAATTATCTTCTTTTTGACATTTTTAAAAACTTTTTGGGATGTCCACTTTAAGCTCATCAGCGAAACGCGCATCAGGACGAATTGTGCCTTCCCCGTAGTGCACCAGGCACCTCCCCACAGTGTGCTAACTACTTGACATTCACACGACAACGCTAGCCAGGAGATCCCGGTTTTCTAAGCATAGGGAGGGTAAGATAAGGCCCCCCTGTGGGCTGAAGTGCAGACCATGAGGTCGCTAGCCCCCTCAACTAGGGTCAGTGTCCTCTACTCTATTAGCATAGCGTGTCTCACAGGTCTTCCTGCTTGCATCATTTGCCTATTTGTTGTTTTTTTTGCAGATTTCAGGTGTGCCAAATATGTCAGTGTTTTCTCAAGTCTTAATAGAATGGTGGCTTTTTTTTAATGTACAACTAAATTAGCTTCTTTTGGCAGTATTGTTTGTTCAATTTTTTCTTAAAATGTTATATTAAAAATTAGATTTTTTTTTTTAGAATCAATCCTACTGTTATCCTTTTGATTTTGATTGGAAGTAGTGCTGGTGACTAAGACCTTTTTTTCTCCACCATGTCTGTATGGTTTCTCTTCTTTATTCATAATGTCCACTTCATACACAGATACTTCATATATACCATTGCTCTGTAAAATATAAACGGCAGAGCGCCCACCCACACGTCATCCAGCCAGACACACCTTAACGAAATAATGACAGAGGACCGTATTCAGACTCCAGCACGCTTTCTGTGCGTGCGGGTGCCTGTCATTACGCAAGCGAGAGGGGAGTGCACACCCCGTCACTCCCCTCTTGCGTGTGGGCTTTATGGCAGCTTACGCTGCCATAAGCCTGCCTTAACTGCGGCGTGCGGATCAGCGGTCCGTACGACTGCTGATCCACTACAGTGTGGGAGCCCCCTCCACACTGTACACTTTACATGCTTCCCCCCGCCCGCTAAAGCAGGTGGAAGGAAAGCACAGCCCATTTCCTCGGAAATGGGCTCAGACGGAACAAAGTTCCGTCCGATTTTTGCTACACTAGGGTTACTATAGTAATCCTAGCGTAACATCTGGAGGGCACACCTTGCGTTCGTAAATCACCTGACGTTATTACATCAGAATCTGGTCCAAATACATTTTCTGCAATCAAAAAGTGCACATGATTTATTAAATTGGGGCAAAAATAGAATTGATGACTATATTAATTTGTCACCCTTAAGTGAATAGGTGGCCCAAATAGCAGATAATTCAGCACATTCCCCTCAACAAACCCCCATAGGCCAACTCTTTTTTGACCTTGGAACCCCTTTGAAACTGGTCTTCCAGCAAAAACACTAAGAACAATGGGCCAGATCCTAAACTAAGTACGCCAGCAATTTTACGCTAGCCAAAGTTGTAAATTCATCCGATTGGTATTTACCGCGCATGCACGCGGCAGATGTTACTTGACGTAACGCTGATCGTACATACCATTAGCGTAAATATGAACGAAGGGGCGGCAATACGACACGCGTAATTATGTTAGGTAGGCGTGAGGAGGCATTTTAATCGTACAGTATGGGCAGGGTTAGGCTGTCACGTACGTAGATTCACTACGTACTTTAGTACTTATGCTAGGAAAAGTTAAGGTAGGGTTCGGGCAGTGTAAAACGGCTAAAGTATGTACGAGCGAGGGAAGTGCCTAGGGGAGTGCATAGAAACTACGCTAGCGTAAATACGCTATGCATACAAACGTAACTGGCACTTAGGTCTGGATTTACCCCAATCAATCCTGTTTCTCACTGCACAACCCAGCACCTGGAAAGTAGCAGGCCCTAAGAACCCAACCACGAGGGTATGATTCAATCCTGGGTTGTGTTTGTGGCTAGTCCGGTTCACCCCTTTTCCCCCCAAACACCAACACCCCCTTTTTGCTGACCCCAACTGCTACTGCCACAACAAAAAGGTACCCTCCAGTACCTTTGACCGCCACCTAAATATGACCCAGGGCTCCAATCAAATTCTTCAGGGAAAGTTCTTTCCCATACTTATAAAAACAAAGTGGTACTTGATGGATCATCATTACTATGGGCTAACCAATTAATAACCTTCTCAGGACCACAGATTAGATACCGTGTAGCTGAAACCACCACACTAATATCTCTCTAGGTTTTGGGGTGACAAAAAGACTTTTCCTTATCAGTTTTGGATTTGTGCACCTCAAAACACCAAATTTACTGCCCCCACACCTTATTGAACCTAAAAACCGAGAGCAAGAGAAATGGCACACAAACTGCCAGTTGCATAAGAGTGTCTCTCAAAGATATAAACCAATGTTTGGACAATGTCATTTGACAGATGACTGTGCACATGTATATGTCATGTACCAAGATAACTGAAAAACACACATTTCCAATGGAAATATTAAAACTCTCTGCTTCATTAAGTAACTCACCCAAACCATAACTTTGTCACAGTCTGTTGGGCAATGATTCAATGGACTGCCCATTATAAATATAGCACTGAAAGGCATATGTCCTATTTAATAGAGACAATGGGCCTGATCCAGATCTCGCAAACATATAAACCAATGTTTGGACAATGTCATTTGACAGATGACTGTGCACATGTATATGTCATGTACCAAGATAACTGAAAAACACACATTTCCAACTGAAATATTAAAACTCTCTGCTTCATTTATTTATTATACAAACGTAAGTAACTCACCCAAACCATAACTTTGAATCATTGCCCAACAGACTGACAATGGACTGCCCATTATAAATATAGCACTGTAAGGCATATGTCCTTATTTAATAGAGACAATGGGGCAGATCCAGACCCATGCACGGCTTAAGTACGTTTAGACAGACATATTTACAGTAGGGCAAAAACATATCACAGTCCTCAAGAAGTGACAGTTACATACAAGCCCCGCATTTGAAAATGTCTTTGCCTACCGTTAACCAGGTGCATTTGGTAAGATGCATCATATCCATTTTAACACATTAATCTTGTGAATTAATGCCCCTTGAAAATTTTGCTATATATGTCCAGTTTTATAGCTGGAGTATAAAATGTGCCTGTAATGTTTAATTTGTATACATCTAAATCATGTAAAACTTAGAGAAGTCAATCGGTACCAGTTTAATTATAACTTTAATTGTGATCAAGTAAAAGACAAAGTTGTATAGCATCCTCCACTTGTTATTTATATC
Source organism: Limnodynastes dumerilii (assembly GCA_011038615.1). Taxonomy (NCBI): domain Eukaryota; kingdom Metazoa; phylum Chordata; class Amphibia; order Anura; family Limnodynastidae; genus Limnodynastes; species Limnodynastes dumerilii. Next base: position 321,618 of record WWET01001716.1, on the reverse strand, counting down.
CCCAACCTAAGAAATGATTGTTCATCTCAGTTAATGCAGGCTTTAAATAGTTCAGGTTAGATGTGATTCTGTCTGCCCTAATCATTTGAGAATAGATGAGACTGATCTTTAGTGGTTGTGGATGGAAACGGTCTCCACAAAGAGTATTCATATCTGATGATTTGTAAAACAAACTAGGTCTGTATGACCTTCACATCATGAAAATTGACTAGTGATTCTCACTGTAGTCTCTAAGAATTCAGTTTTTTAACAAACAATTTAAGGTCTCCAACAAAAGCATAAACAAATCATCAATACAGCGATTGGTCTAGAGCCAAGATCAGAGTCTAGTAGCTGGAAGGACTATAGGACCAGATGATGGTATAAAATAGTCAGAGGTAGCTGGGTCGGTAACCAGTCATTTAGGATGAAAGTACCAATAGGTAAGGTAAATGTGAGGTCAGGAACAAGCTGATAACAATACGAAAGTACACAATCAGGAATGCAATAACGTAGCAATTAAACAACAGAACCATTTTGCATTACTGGCAGAAAGCACAACAGTTGCAGTCCCTCCTGTGACGGGCTGCTTTTAGAAATAGAGACAGACGAAAGTTCCTTTTCTGATGTCTCTATTTCGAATATACAGCCTTTTTAGAATTTTTTTTTTTATGAACGAGTGAGTGTGCATACTCACCCATTCATTTTCACCGCACCTGCCACAGACAGCTCCGGAGAGGTGAGTAAGTCTGGGGACTTTTTGTGTTAGAGGGTGGTTTAGGCTCTTAGGAAGGGAAGGTTAGGATCAGGCTGCAGGGAGGGGGTTCTTAGGGTTAGGCTATAGAGAATGGAGGGTTAGGGTCAGGCTAGGAGGAAGGGAGGGTTAGAGTAATGGAAGGGGAGTGTTAGGGTTAGACTTGGGGAAAGGGTTGTAGTTAGTTTTCACTCTTACTTATCGGAACACCGTGTTCAGTGCTCTGGAGATGCTATGCCTTATCGAGCCATAAGCAATCAATATCACAGCCAGTTCAAAACTAGCTGGGAGAGAATAGCCCTATCAAAATAGAGCCGTTCTTAGTGGGGACTCACATCCAAAGCACAATAATCTGACAGAGGAAGAAAGAGGGCTGGGTTTACATAGGAGGAAAATTTTACATCAGGGAGTAATTAGACAGAGCCTGTGCAAATTGGGAAGCTGACCAGCAGCCAGAATAGCTCAGTTAGTATAGAAGCAACTTTTAGAATCCTGACTCTCTTTCTTACATAACATCCTCTGAGGTCCATAACCTCTCCATTTTACCAGATATTGAATTAAATTTTTTCACTTTTTTGATACCAGACTATTTTCTACAATAAACTGCTCCTTCCCTTTAACCAAGATGGGGGGCGATTGATTTAGAATTCAGCCTGGAAATGGGCTCTGGTAAAATGTTTATAACAACACAAAATAAATGTATTTTCATTGAGGCTGGAAGTTCTAATTGGAAGGCAACTTGGCTAAACTGGGAATAAATCTTAAATGGCCTAAAAAACTATTGATAGAAGCTATTGCCTGCTTAAGTTTCTAAGGAGAAAACCAAACCCTATCTCCCACATGAAAATTAGGTGTTGCTCTACAGCGTCTGACTGCAGCTCGTCTATTACGTTCTTGAGCCTATTTAAAAGTTTCAATAAGCTGTTCTTGTGTTTTCCATAAAATGGTGGCTCCGTTGCAGCTGAAATTGACATGGAAGATTTATAATAAAAGTTAGATGGAAACTAATTTTGGCAAAGAAGGGACTTTTGTTATATCAAACTGTGTTTGGAGTAACAAATTCAGCAATGAGCAAAAGTAATGCTGAAGTTAACTGATAAAACACCACAAGTACTGTTCAAAAGCCTATGTTCTTTCAAACCGCTCATTACTGTGGATGGAAATCAGAACCCAAATTAACAATGACTTAACTCTACTAGTGAAATGCCTCTATCCGAAACTATATCATGCAATCTAAATATTAATTGGATTACTAAATCAGCAGTCAGGTTATTCCTTGGTTGGAATAAAATGAGCAATCTTAGAAAGAAGATCCACTATCACCAAATTGTTGTCATCATTTTCGAAGGTGGAAAAGCAATTATGAAGCGCATAGATATTGAGCTCCAAGGACATGATGTGAAGAGGTTGTAGTAGGCCCAGTTGCGACTTCCATGGAACTTTGATTCAGCACAATTCAAGCATGATGAAACATCTCAACTTTCTTCTTAACGTTTGGCCACCAGTAATTACGTGACAATAATTCCTGAGGTATATTTCTATATATCCAGCAGGTTTTGAGTCATGGATTAAAATGTAATAGTTCTACTCTTGTTGGCTCAGTTACATAAAAGCAATGAAGTTGAGTTATTCAGTAACCATTGTGGAAAGTTAATTCAACATCTGTGGAAGGATGTTTGAGAAAAAGATCATTATTATAGTCCTCTTTAAGAAGAGAACGTCCAAAGAAATAATACCTAAAATAAAAAAAAGTGTTCTGGAAAAATTGTTTTTTTAGATCTCTCTTTAAGGTTGGGGTCAGAAGACAAAAGATTATTGTTGCAAAATCTTTCAAAGGACATTACAATGATGTTTATACATGTGGAAAAAATAAGGATTCCAATATAAGGTGAGATTGCGGAGGCAATTGATGTGCCTTAATTTGAGTCGAGGAGTTACTACAAATTAGATAGAATTTACTTCACTTGGTTTTCTTGAAATTTCTGTGAAGCAATCGTTCCATGATGTCCCAGCTCTATAATAATTTTAAAACAGATAGTCTCATGAATCACTGGCCAAGACGACAAAGAAGATCCATCAACAGTCTCCAAATTTACAGGGACTTTATTAACCCTTGCTTCAATGTTGTTATCCTGTGCAAAGGTTATGTCCATGAAGGTACCACTTACACGCGAGACAAGCATGGCCTCAATGGCTACTGTCAAAGAACCATAAAAAAAGGGTATTTGGGAAAAACAAGGTGGGATTGCTGATTCATGTGTAAGTACATGGATGCGAGATACTCCAGACAAACAAACCAGGATTATACTCATTCGATTCCAAAGAAACTTGATTGCAAAACTATCAAGATTGGCGAAATTCCCAGCTTTCTTATAAATGATAAAAATGACTAGTCCCTCAGTATTGTATTCGTAAAACTGACAAAATACATATAATTTTAAATGCCCTAAACATGTTGTTAAACTAGGTCACATGTATATATACTCTTTATATTTAGATTTTAAATATGTTATGCTGTTTTACCTTCTCTAGATAGAAGAGCTAGATAAAGCACCAACCACAATTATCTCACTTAAAGATGCATGTTACAGGAGTTGTAAGCCTTTCAAAGCTATTTGCCATTTTCAAGTCCTGTTGCACAGAGGTTCATCCATCAACCCCAAATTAACACCACAAAGTGTGAAGTTGTGTGTGGAGCAGTCACTGTCTCCTCAGCCATTTTGCCTTCCACAGCCATGTGGGAGGCAAAACAGCTTTACACAAAGCACATATTGGTTAACATACTTTCTTTATCTCTTACAGCTGGCTAGCTCTGTGAAAAACTTTTGACATTACTGTATAGTTGCCATGTCAATTATACCTAATGACACTAAACAATGTGTCATTACTGAAAGGGCTAAATAAAAGATAATGAGTATAAAATGAAACCTCAGTCCAAAAAATAACAACCCATTATTTTGGACACTCATCTTCTGGTATTCATTAGCAAAGAAACATGATTTGATCAGCTCCTATGACCTCTGTTTCTAAATCCCACATTACTATTGGTTCTACGTCTCTCCCAATTTTCTGCTTGGACGATGAAAGGTTTGAGTGACAGAAAAATACATCTTAGTATATTTAATAAAGTATTATGGCATTTCATGGTCTTCTTACAACATAACAAATCTTAACATTTAAACCTTTTCAAACTGTATATGAAGCCTTTGGAATGACTATATTACTAATATCAGCTACATTTTCCTATAGCTAGGGAACAGACCTGTACAATGGTCATTTCTCATTTTTTATCCAACAATAAATCAGTATATTAATGGGGAATCTATATTAAATCAATGATTAAGATTAGACCACAAAATAAATATTTCACCATAGAGTGTTGGAGAAATTAAAATATTTTGTTACCAAGAAAAGCTGGCACCTGTCTCATTAATTTGTCTTAGACTGTATTTAGTGCTTTAGCAGTACTGGTATCATAAAGTAAAAATATATGTCTCCGTGACGACACACAGAGGCGGGGTTGCATGTCTAAACCTTCAAGCCTGCAGCAAGACTATGGGACCAGAACCACGTGGTGGAGTTAATTTATTCTGGGATGCCGGCAGAATGCCTAAAGGTTCCCTATTGCAGACTGTATGTTACATGTGAAGTTTCATGTATTGATCTGGTACTTAACACTTTTGTATTTTAAATGCTAGTAAAAAGTTTTTTTGCACTGAGAAGTGGCCCCTTTCCGGTTTGTGAGTGTATGTGTAGGTATAAT
>WWET01001716.1:264927-305974 GCA_011038615.1 Limnodynastes dumerilii | reverse complement strand
GAAAGAGGGAAATCTCAGGTAACTTATGGTTAAGGCTAAGAGTGACCAGAGGGAAGGATAGTCAGCCTTCAGCAAAGTTAATAAATATTTTTCATATGCTTGAAAGTTTTGTTGTGTAAATGCAAAGAGGAAATATTCCCCTTACTTGTACACAAAGTGTTTTGAGCAACATGGTGAATAGTGGCAGCGACAGATCAAAACGTAATGCTGGTACACACTTCATGCTACAATGGAAGGGTAGTCGCACTGTTCATCTAATTGTGCAATCAATGAAACAATCCAGAACACAAGATTTGTAGCCTAAACACTCAAAATAGTGTTGAAAATTTTTTATCTGGTCATAAGGCCCGAGAGCAACATTGTGTCTCCTGAATGTACAATGCTTACACCCTACACATTATACATTGGAACAATGTGACGTGCAGGGTGTCAGATGCTTGCTTTACGTACTTTTTTGTCATTAGCTGAACAATTATCTAAGGACATTCTTCTGTTTCAGATCACCAGCGTCTTTTATGGTTGTAATGTACAGCGATCCAACAAACTGCAGCCAGACAAACACAGGTTTTTCTGGACATGCTCAAGAGTGAAAATGCAGAGAGCAGGCTGCCTACCTATCTCCATATAAACCGTTACACTTCAGAACACCGCTAATGTTAACTGTGGCTAAAAAGAGCACATCTCTCTATATCACATTGCCACTTCATAACGGATATCAATGCAAAACAATTAAATTAGATTCACGTCTAAAGAATCACAAGCCGTTACACCTCCAGTTTAGAGTGTCTTTTAAACACAAATGTCAAAATACAATTAGCCCAGTTTTAAGCATTTGCTGGTATCGGACTGTTAGCGCAACGAAAAAGAGAATTCACTGTTACATGAGAAAGTAGGTGGTATTTCTGCCTTAACTTAAGCAGAATAGTACTTAGAGGAAAGTTCTTTTTATTGCCTGCCTTCATACAGCAACAATTTACCAACATTCCTTCAAGTCCCAGCAGCTTTGCAGCTTTCAGACTTTAATCTGCAATCCAAGCTCTGGCTTGAAGCCATCTGGAGAACGGATGAATCAGCAAAATGAATTGGCTGTCAACTAGTGTCCTCTGCAGTTTCCAACTTAACTGTCTGGAATAAAAAAAAAGCACTCAGAAAGAAAAGAGTATTGTCTCTGGACTCGCTGCTGTTTAATACAATGCTAAAAGGGTAACTCCACGTTTAAACAAGTGGCTTTTATAATATTTACTAGGCCCAAACACAGAATTGTGAGTACAATGAGAGGAGAGCCAGTAAAGCAATATTGTTTCGATGGGTTGCTATTGGTTGCAGACATCACTGTGCAAGCTTGTGTCTGTCCCACCTCCTTATTCTACTTCATCTTCCATTTTGGGTAATTCTTTTCAGGTCAAAAAGGATTCAAGTCACTTGAAAACATGCCGCAAGGTAAAGAGCAATGATATTTAGAGCAGTCAATAAAAGAATGCCGCTACAGATTTGCCTGTTGCACACTGCAACAGCCATTGCATTTTATGTGCATATATTGCTGTATAATGCTATACCTTAACCAGAAGTATTATTGAAACGAATGCACAGCCAGAAAACAGCTACTTTGATTGACAGAAGTGCCAACAAAAAAGTTAATGTATTGTAAAACCACACACACACACGCGCCTGTAACAGAGCAGATATGAAACCATCTCATATTTATGGCACTCCATAGATGAAACATTTCATTTTACAGAGCTCCTTCATGTCAATATCTGAAATGCCTAAAGCCATCTAAAAAGTACAAGACACACAATGGACATAAACCCCCTCTGTTAGCAGCATAAGAGGGCTATTTACTACATCACATGATAAAACTAACACAGATGTGTATTCTAAACATAGCGATACTTTTTTTTTTCTTTTTTACTGCTCTAAGCATTTCTGCTTTTTTTTTTCAGAGGAAAAATGTTTAAAAGCACCATTATTGAAGTGTACAAGCATAAGTGGTAATGTAAAACAAATAAAAGTATGCTAAAATATATGCAGTTCAAGTAAAACTGTTGAAGCCATTCTGTACACAAAGATCAATGTTGGCATATAAAATTCACTGTTGACCTACTAATACTAAATGGTAACCTTCCCATAAGCAGGTGATTTGTACACCAAGATCCTGTACATCTATAAAAACACACAGCTTGTCACATGATATCACTATTTGGTGAATATCCTCTGCTTGGTGGCTTCAAAGATTAAACTATTTACATATAGTGAATTCAGCTTCTAATCATTGGTTAAATTTACCAGCTTTGGGAAAAAAACCCCACAAGCAGACTGCCTCAGTTAAAATTTCTACTCTTCAAAAGCCAGTTAACACAGACTTGCAAGACATAACAGGTTTCAGAAGAATCTTGTCTTCACTAGAATAAAATAGCTGCTAATGCACAGAAAAGCACTCATCTGCATCGTATTAATTTGCATAAAATATATCTGGCTATAGTTGTTAACCCCACAATCAGGTGCACACATAAAAGACAAGATCTTCCCCAGCTTCTTTATTTCCTAGTCAAATGGTGAAACCTAAATAAATAAAAAGCACATCTGAAGACACCAGGCACAATATAGACATTAAGCAAAGCCACTTTCACAGGTAGGTGGTTATGAGAACATTGGGCTGGATCCAGACTTAAGTGCTTGAAATGAGTTACTCCTGGGCTAAAACATCTTGATGGCAAGGGAGTCATATTTCATCTGTTGCAAACAGTATTAGTGTTGAGGTGATGTTTCCTATCCCAAGTCTAAATAACAGTGTGATAGTAAAGCTGGTCAGTATCTGTGTGCAGTAAGCAATTAAAAAATATATATCACTGCATGCAAAGAATACAATTAAATTGACTCCCCTGCAATCAACATGGTTTAGCCCAGGAGTAACTAATTTCAAGCACTTAAATCTGGATACAGCACCATCTATGCAAAGTTGGTATCAGGATGTTTTTAGGGTCATGAGGCAACATCATTAATCTCTCAATAATGAACTATGCCAAGATTATAATGATTCAGTAGCTGCATGATACAGGTAGGCTGGGTAGCACATGCCTTAGCTGGCTTATTGTCTAACGTAACCACAAACAGGGTAGTCCTGTCTTAGTGTCTAATTGGGTGTCACAAAAAATTCTCTGACAAATTACTGAAATGTAACCCACAGTAATCTTTTGGCTACACATAAAACAGAACCACACAGAGGCATCTGGGATTTTCTTGAGCCATACACAGACACACCAATAACAGCCATGATTTCAGCTTGCATGGCCAGCTTCTGAATGTTTCCATGTGTATATCCCTTAAATATACTGTTTAGTTGGTAAATTTCCAGAAATTTCTGTTAAACCTACAGTTACGTTTTTAAGTATTTCTTCCATTGAAGGCAGAAAATGCTCCATTATACGCTGTATTTTTACCCAAAATGGAAGGAGAGCTAGTCCAACCACACAAACCAGGAATTACTTTTAAACCGTGTCATAATGGTGCCAGTTTTCTAGGAGGTTGTTAATCCGGTGTTTAGCTTTAAAATATGTCAAATAAGCTTTTAGGCATTAATTACCATGATGCTACAAAGCCACACAGTAATTAAGCCATGGAACTTGTGATGCAGGCTTTCGGTGGGAAATAAAAATAATATAATCTACCTTCAGTAGATTACAGCTGCTTGCTTCCTGGCCAAGTGATGGCCGGAGGGAGAAGGGAACAGTGCCAAATTCATGTCAGTTACAGATATTGTACTTGTGTTATCACACCTGTACACCCAGCAAAGTGACTCATCTGTTCCTAAGAGTCTAGGAGTGGTAGCTCTGCTCCATCAGACCCTCCTTATTAACTCTCTAGCAAGGAAATGCTAATTTCCTCCAGATGGACACTGAACCACATTTAATTCACATTAATGTATGAACCCAAGATATGCAAAACAAGGCCTCAGTTATAGGTAAGCAACTGTAGCTCTTTGTGCATTTAAAAATGTTTCACCAATAGGATAAAACCAATTTTTATAGCAGAGCATTGTGGCATAAAGGCTAAACCCCTGTACAAAAATACTGTATACAAACTGAATCATTCATTTACAGCATAGCCACCTTCAAAGCAGTTGTGCTTTTTTCCTAATGGTCTCATCTTATAGTCTTATAGTAGGTAATTCTAACTAGTTCTTTTGTGCCTCTCCGTCATTGTCTGTTTTTTTTTCAGACTGGGCAGAAAATAAGAAGTCTGAACTTGCATAATCACTTATGCCATATGTGATCTCCAGCACAGTTCTCTCGGCATCAGAGGGAGGACCCATTTATCCCATACAGAATTTGTGCTTGTTTCAGTTTCAAATAAAGCATTCAAGCTATGAGCTTTTTAGTGTAAGTGAATGTCCAGCATTCTATTTAAAAGGGTGTGAGTCCCCGGTAAGAATGGCCCTATTTCAAACTGGCTGGGCTATAGATTGCTTATGCCTTAATGAGGTATAGCAATCGATATCCGGAGCACCGAACATGGTGCTCCGAAAGGCAAGTGTTAAAACTAACCCCAACCCTTCCCCTAATTCTGACCCTAACCCACCAGTCCCCACAGCCTGACTCTAACAGTGTAACCTTGAAGAGGTTACTCACCCTTCTTGGTGAAGCATCGGGTCCTGCAGCAGCTGCATCATTTCCAAAAATGAACGGGCATACGCACCCATTCTGAAAAAAAAAATTCTGAAATGGATGGGTATTCAAAACAGGGCCAGTCGAAAAGGAACTTTTGGCTTTTCCTATTTCTCAATACCATCCTTCTATGCAGGGACTCCCACCGATTTTAAAAAGTAAATAAGATTAAACATCCCAGCGACAGTCAATGTATATCCATTACATCATATAGCCAGACTGACATTTAAAACAACCCTGGTAACTAGGACAGCTCTATAATTGGTTGCCATTACCACAATCTACAAGACTGGCTTACTGCACTGATAAAAAGAAATTAATCAGGAGTGATTATATGCAAATGAAGGCTATTACAGTGAACTGTTCTACAATGGATATGAGCAAGGCTGTAGAAAAGCTATTCCAAAAGTGCTGTAAGAGACCAAGAACGACGGTAGCACAATTCCATAACAGACCATAAGAAGGCTCTCTCCATTGCATCTGCAATCATTTCAACATAAGTATTGTATTTCCTAGTATTCTATGCTTAAGCAGTGTACAACATGATTGGGATGCAGTGGCGTAACTGGGGTAAAAGCACCCCATCCTGTTATCTTAGATCAATACAGTGGTGCTTGATAGTTTGTGAACTCAAGAATTCTGTATTTCTGCTGAAGTTTGACTTAAACTACATCAGCTTTTCACACTATTCCTAAAAGTAGATAAACACAACCAAATCAAACAAAATTAGCCAAAAATATTAGACTTGGTCATTTATTTATTGAGAAAAATTATCCAATATCACACATCAATGAGTGTCAAAAGTATGTGAACCTTTATCAAAGTCTGATCTTCACAACATGTTTGTGGAAGTGTATCATGGAACAAACAAGGGAGATTTCTGAAGACCTCAGGCTGGAAAAGATTACAAAAGTTTGGCCTCCACCATCCACAGTCAGACAATTTGGCCCTGTTTCACACTTAAGCTTGTGCTTAAGTGCATATTTAGCCAAAATGACCTACTACACATGCGTAATAAGTCATTTATGCAATCTACATATCAATTAGGTATGTAGATGGTCTCCGTGCGGTCTTTAAAGAATGCACTGAGTAGTTTAAGTAGAAAGAGGCAGTGTAACGCTGCATCAGGGTGTGCTTAATTGGAAGGGGGGAATTTAGATTAGCCGAGGAGGAGGAGGCAATGTCCGTACAGACATTACACGGTTAGAGAAGGTAGCCCCCTTTGGCACTCGTAAGCGCCATAAGAAACCTAAAAACAAGAGGCGGTTAGAGGCTTGAAGAGTGAGAAAGGTGCAGATCTGTCTGCACCTAACTAACTTTTAACTGTGAATACTGTCCATTGTGTGCAAATGGAGGAGTGGTCAACCAACAAGGATCATGCCTAGAGCAAGGTGTATAATAGTCAGTGAGGCTACAAAGGAACCCAATGTAACCTCTAAGCAAATAAAGGCCTCTCTCACATTAGCTAATGTTAATGTTTATGAGTCCACTGAACAAATGGTGTGCATGGCAAGGAGAAAGCAGCCGTTCTCCAAAAAGAACATTGCCACCCGTATGCAGTGTGCTAAAGATCACCTGGACAAGCCAGGCAGCTATTGGACGAATGTTTTGTGGACAGATGAGACCAAAATAGAACTTTTTGGTTTAAAATGAGAAACGTTACATTTAGAAAAAGATAAAACACTGCATTCCTACATAAAAACCTCATACCAGCTGTAAAACATGGTGGTAGTATCATGATTTGGGCCAGGAGAACTTGCCTTCATTGATGGAACAAAGAATTCTGAATTATAACAGCAAATTGTAAGTGAAAAGGTCAGGACATCGGACCATGAGCTGAATCTCAAGAGAACATGGCTCATACAACAAAACACCACCACTAAAGGACACAAGTCATTCTACTAAAGAATGGTTAAAGAAGAACAACGTTAAAGTTTTGCAATAACCAAGTCAAAGACCTGACCCTAATCCAATAAAAATGTTGTAGAAGGAACTGAAGTGGGCAGTCGATGGGAGGAAACCACAAACATCACAAAGTTCAAGCTATTTGAACGGAGGATCAATAGAATAGGCTAAAATTCCTCCAAGCCGATGTACAGGACTAAACAATTACCTGAATAAGGGGGTCATACCAGATACTGAAAAAGCAAAGGTTCATATATTTTTGCAACTCAGATATGCAAAATTGGATCATTTTGCTCAATGAAGAATTGACCAAGTCGAATATTTTTGACTAATTTGTTTGATTTGGGTTGTCTTTATCTACCTATATACCAAGATGTAATTTTAGGTCACATTTATACAGAAATAAAGAAAAGACTGAAGGGTTCACAAGCTTTCAAGCGCGTGTGTGTGTAACAGTAATAATTATAGTAATCAATCTGCTTTATCACAGAACACTACAAAACTCCACACATTACAAAACAAGCAGAAGATGAAAAATTAATATAAGTTCTCAGATCTTGCCAACTACATTATAAGATGAACCCTGGCAAATGTGACTGATTGCAGATTAAATGAGGTTTATGTATACAGTATATTGTAATAAGTTTATTTTACTTCTGAGCATGTATTAACATTTGTGCAATAGTGTGGTCTGGACTCCTGATACCATTAACAAAGGCAGCTCACCTAACGGACCCTTGAGCAAAGTCAAAGGCAAAATATATAAACACATGTTCATGTGTGTATACATACATACGAAAAAAGTAAACAAATTGTAAATGCTAGATATCCATACTGGATGAAAAAGAATGGCTCTGGTATTTAAATTAAGACAACTTTTAATAAATATACACTTACCATAAAATGGGAATAAAAAAAAGTGATCATGAAAACAAAAAATCTAACAACTATGACCTGACCCAACATACTGTACGCTAGTGCAACAAGAATGAGAATGATCCAATTGATATTGGATCAATATCAGATTGTGTGCTTATAATGGTTGATGGTATCAGTCTGGAAAGTGGATCAGAGAGCTCTTGGACACACCTTTTTATAATAGAAACGTGGCTGCCGTTATCCAAACTCACTGGTGTTCCATAGAATTTAATAACAGCTACCACGTTTCTGCTCTAAGAGCTTTCTAATTCCGGACTGATACCATCAATAAGAAGCACACAATGACACTGATCCATCGACAATCGTTCTAGCTGCAGTAGCATACAGTATGTTGGGTGAGCAGCATACTAACCATCCCGCAGCAGGGATTCCCACCGATGCTATACACGTGTTACACTTTCAGCGCAGTTACGACAAAGAGCTCCTGTTCATAAATTAAAGCTAACGAAATGGTAGATCTGCTATTAAAATTACTGTTACACAATATAGCCTGTTTTACCTAATATACCCAGGAGAAGCCCATTTACAGCTTGGAGAAGAGGTGTAAATATTATTTCAAATATTTTTGGATGAAACCATCATTTGGTATATGCCTACTAAAATAGTCAGTAAAACAAAACTATTACACTATGATAAGCAATTCAATTACTCATCTCTAGGCATTCCTTTACATTTAAAAAGTAGTACAGAAAATCATCATTTTTTATTAATGTCTACAAAATAATAAAGGCATTTGCTTTGGTTGCCATAAAGCAATGAAATACTTAAATTATATATAAAATGTCATTGGTCTCAGTCACATGACCTAGGGAACTGCTGAAACATTCACGAAGGAAGTACCATTTAACCCTTTCTATTTTAGCTTTGGAAATTAAATCTATGAAGGATTGCACACACACACACACACACACACACACCAATTACTTGTTCTCCAATACCAACCTGGCAGGTATACAAGAAATCTAATAAGTACATTATATATATGTAGTAAATATAAAAATTCTTCCCATGCATTTTATCTGGGTCAAGCCTTAACTGCAGAAAAGTTCAGACTTAACCCAGATAAAAAAAATAAACAAATAAAAAATAGAGCTGGATCCACAGTAAGGAACGTCAGCAAAATTCGGCTGACATACTGGCTAATGCGTTTGCGCGATGTTCTGTGTCTATCTCCATTCATACGGAACTTTGTTCTATACATGTGGAGATCCATCCAGTAGGCCAATGCATCCCCTCCACAAGGTGGGTGGGGGGAGCATTTTAATTTAATAGTGTGGGTGGGAATAAGGGGTTAAGAGTGGACCAGAGGTCAAACGGACTGCTGTTCCACTAGTGTAACTTATGCTGCCATAAAACTGCATTAAGCCAGAAAATCTCCCCTTCCGTGAAGGCTGATAGTCCCCCGCACATACGAAAACACGAGGGTCTGGATTTGGTCCATTGTGCTTTACTCTAAGTGACTAACCAAGTTTTATATACAAAAACATAAAACCCCTTCTCTTCAAGACATTATTGCAAATACAAGTTATATGTTTAATTTAAAAATAGGGATTATGGGAAGAAAGTTCTTTGGATAGAGATTATTATCCATGCAAAGACAACATGACAACCTTTTATAGCTCATTTAAATGCTAAGGATAAACACAGGGAAAGGGATATTATGACTTTCCGTTCTGATATTCCACTCGATGTTTGATTTAGGAAGGTATATCCTCCCTATATACTCAAATGAGCTGCACTAACCCTTTTTTAAAGGGCAAATCAGGTGCAAGTGTAGGACTTGAGCTAGATTATGCTGCAATAAAAGGGGTCTAATTAACTCATGTAGATTAACTATTTTCCCTTCATGCAAAAGAATTAGAGTTCTACGTGAATGGAGCAATCAGTAAATTACAGTGCAGATCGGAAACGTCACCTCAACTCTAATTCTGTTCCCCTAGTTTATATTTGCTTTCCCTTGCAGGTGTACAATTGCATTTGTTTGCCCTTACTCTCAAACTATGGATCAGCCTCAAGAAGCTTTAACACAGGATTTTTCCTGGTTATTAGAAAAACATATAAAATGCAACCACAAAGCAGTTCTCAATCATTAAACATCCTCACACAACTTAAGTAATGTTCATGCAAAAAAGGAGATGTTTTTTGTTTATGCAATGTTAAACAAAGGTGGTAATGACAAATCACAGATAATGATAGATTAGTGGGCAACACTACTCCCTATATTATTAGGTTTTCATCCATAGTTTGCAGGGGGGAAAAAATGGATATATATATTTATGCCATTGCAGGCTGCTTCCCCAGGAGTAGTGAGCCAGAATAAATCTATTTATCTTCAGATGTATTTTACAGAACATTGAGCAAGGCTTGACAATGATCATTTAAGTACCCTACCCGCAACTAAAACCAACTTCATGCCAGCAGAGATATCAGGTTCATGCAATCCCAGGTATTTCTTATTACAAGAGTCCAAGCAACTAAGACTATCATTCCAAGACCAATTAAATTATAATTAAATCCCATATACGCCACCCTAAACCAAAATATTCAATATAGCAATGACACACATTTCAATTTCAACAGCTCTGTTTGTTAAATGAACTGAATTTACTTGAAAGGGAGCCAAGAAATATAAGTCAAGATTTATAAAATGATCCAGTTCTGCAAAGTTAACATGTTACTATGGCATTATGGGATGTTTGGCCAATCTTTATTAACAAAACAAAATGTAAACAAGATTACTTATTACAGCCGATCCTCAAACCCTCTCAGAATTATTTGCCAAGAAAGGATAGATTTTTATTTTCCATAGGCATCAAACACTGTACTAAAATAAAAAGGTCAGCAGGCTTAAGTTGCACTTCATGCATTCACTTTCCTCGTGGTGGGAGTCTGCTATTGCCACAAGCACATTTATTATTTGATTATTGAACCAAAAAGACAAACTTTGCTATGGGAATAAAGATGTGTTTGGAGGCCTGTCCTCCCAAAAGGAGAATATGAATCATAAAGCTATTTTCTACAAAGGCCTTTTAAAGAGAACCTTCTAAAGTATTATTTGATTAATAGCAGAACTCCTATGAAATTAAGTAGGCCTGGCTTGAAAAAGTTACCATTTAAGGAATATAAGGGAGAGTTACATTACAGTTTATTTTATTTTCCTCCTATAAAATATTTTATATCCCACATCCATTCCTTATTTTGATTTTAGTTGAAATGTGTACAGAATCCTAGCAATGTGCCCTTTAACATTGTGGAAGGATGATAATGTTTGCAACTGAAACAGAGAAATAAAGTCAGCTCAAAAATATGCTTTAACAATGCCTCAACTGTCTAAGAAGACCACACGCCACACAGTGAGCTGTCAAATGTAAACTGGCACGCAAGGGGCACAATGACAAATGCCACTATGCTGCTTTAAGATGCAATGGAGCAAATAGTGTACAATCCCTAGTTGATGGGGGGGGGGGGTATAAAAAGGGTAATGCCATTGTAACATCTGCTAAACAATGAATAGATGCCAAGTCATGATCTTGGATTCATTATAATAAAATCATTAGAGAAGGGGAAGAAAAACCCTGCAACTAGGCCTCTGGCTGTCAAACACTGAAACTTTGCGTCGAACTTTAACACAGATTTAATTAACTTAATTTTGTAATTTTATGCAACTTACTCAAAAATGAATTAGAATTGTCTAGTATAAACACTATTTTAATGTTACCACCATCAAGACTAACAGAATTATTGCCCAATAGCGTTAGGCGTAATAAGACCTTTTAAAAATGAATAAAGGTTCAAAAAGGCTGTTACTTTAAACATGCTCATCCCTTCAACTACTGAGGTACAGAAAAACAGAGACAGGGGAAAGAAATAAAAAGCTGTGTAGGAAAGTATTTCACAACTTAAAACATAGTCCTTTTAAGAAAGCTCTGAACCTGGCTGGTGCTCACCCAGTACCATTGTTCAAACACTTACAAGGTTGTGATATTAGAGACTGCAGTGCTTGAATAAACAAATGTGTAAAACGCTAGACAAAAAAACAAAACAAAAAAAAACCAAAACATTTTGTTTTCTTTCTTAAAACCAAGACCATAATATCGTCCTGCTTTAATTGTATGTGACTCTGTTTGGCCATCAAACATAAGAAATTATAAAAAAAACACACTCAATGTTTTCAGTAGAGATCTGTAACCCAAGGCCTGGGGAGAGGGGAGGAAGGGGTCTATCCACAGAGTGTCTATATTTACAAGCCCATCTGCATGGCCCATGGGCTGTAGAATCTGGGGTTGTCACCACTTAGACTACTCAGAGAAATCTGTGCAGACTGTAATATGAACAACTTAAGATCCTCATAGCAGTCATTTTAAACATACGTTATAGCGAGCATTCTATGCAGTATGTAATTACACAAAAAGGATTCATATTGGATTGTGCATTAGGGGCAGTGAACTATTGTACTTTCTGTAAAAAATAGCATGTTATAAACAGATCTTACCATAAAATTACTCTACCAGTGGAAAATCATCTGTTATGCTATATGCGAGATAGATATATATGATATAGATACACACACACATCTTTAAAATAACCATAGTATGAGAAATAATGGCCAAGGTAGCAAAATTTGAATCCTACACCTAGGGAAACGCATGTGAACATACATATAACTCGAGCTGCTGCAGCTGCCGTGATGTTACATCTTACAACAAGTAGTGGCCCTGCTCAGGTTCCTGTGGAAGGCATCCGATGTGCAGTAAACTCTGGCAGTTTTATATATCCGGGCACTGACACATGGAACAGTTCAACAATATTCACTGCCAATAAAAGGACAGTTGCTGTCCATCTGCTGTGTCTAAAATCAGACGCGCAGCAAGTAGTCAAGTGGCAGCAAATTCAGCTTTCCATCCAAGATAAATATGGCGGAACCGACCTCTTGATTTGCACATCTGAATTTAAAAGTAAAGAAAACACACCATCACAGTAAGTCATGTGGAACGTAGAAAGCATTAGCCCTGGTACATCTCAGAGTTGTACCTTAAACCAAAGTGCCAGACTGCAGACACATGGCCAATTGCAAGGTTTGCTCTCAGGAGGAACTCTTTTAGTCACTAAAATTACAGATCCTTTTATTTAACCAACACTGGCATTTTTCTGAAGGTTCCCTTGTTAAATTTGCAGGAGCTAAAAAAAAAAGTGCTGTCTTATAAAGGGTTTCATTATTTTTAATATTGGGTTACAAAATACTAAGTTACTATACATATGTAATTTTTTATGGTATATTTAGCTTAAATTACCATTTTTAGATTAAAATTTCTGACTGCCTAATATGGTTCAAAAACCACAAAAAAGTAAACAAAAACAAAAAGCAAAAACTGTTCTCTTCCTAAATCAGGAGATATTACTACATCCAAGTATTTTCCCATACAGTACATTAGAGCAGTTCAATAGTCACAATCCAGGCATGTCGCATTTGCAATGTTTATGCCCTTAAAATATTACACCAGACAAGTTCCTAAAGATAATATTTACAAATATATTTAACTAGTCTTAAACACAAAGCAAAAAAAAACCAAACAAAAAACAATTCATCAGATAAACCAACAAGTTACTGATTAATTTACCATTGACTAATGCTAATCACAGTTCTACCACACCAATCTCTACATCAGCTTTAAGTTTCAGCATCTCAAAACCATGATCTATTTCAACTGCTCATGTTTAATATTGTATATTTCATATGGACACTGGAAAATCTGTGCATAGCATTGCTCTCTGGAACCCAATATATACAGAATGATTCAACACTAATTCTCATATGATCTAAAAGGTGTTGTATTGTTGTGTAACATTTTATTAGGTTCCACTGGTTCATTAAGATAGAATCTGTATTGCAGCAGAATATATTCCGTAGAGAGCAGTGGCCATATGGCAAAGATGTAATAGGAGTTCTGTATGTTATCAGGAGGAATTTACATTATTTTCAGGTGATAACATGCAAATCTGAAAAGCAGAATTAACGTCTACAATCTTGTAACCCCTGCACAGTTCCAGTGCTGTTGAGTGTATAAAAAAAATAAAGCCTTGCATAAATAGAATTGAGCCAGCTGGTTCAAATCTGCTGAAAAGCCATGTAAAAATATTGTTGTTTTTTCTTCTTCATGTAAGCAGTCGCAGTATATAAGCAACAAATGATACTGCTTTTATTGGCTTCAAAATCCCTTAAACAAATGTTTTCCAATCATCAAGTTTATTTTTCTTTGTCAGGTTCGGGTGGCTGACACAAACGTGAAGCTGTCGTTTCAGCCTGCAGATACCCATCTCCATATATACACTGAAGGCTTGAATAGAGTTTTTAGTGAGAAAAATATATGTACTTATGGCTGACTAAAGAGATCTTTCACAGCCCCTCCTCATGCGAGAGGCACCTGTGAGAACGTTTCACTTCAGTCCTGTCATGCTACTTCCCCGGCGCACTGTCCTTAACACTGCAAGCATTGTATTTTTAACTTAATCAGCCAGCTTACCACAAAAAAAAAAAAAATATCTTAGCGCAGCAGTAGTTATCAAAGGTTATTGATAAATGTTTCTCTCACCGAAGAATACAGGAATAACTACTGATAAAACATAATTCACTTTACAGAATATTTTATTCTGACCAAAAGAAATAAATGTAAAAACCCTGAAATTTGCCAATAGCAAACCAGCTGATCCAATTTAGAGGATATTCTATGATTCACTGAAAGGCAGAACCTGATTGGCTGGGGAACAAGCACATGACATTGCATTGCACACTCCACACACACAGTTTTACTTGTAGTCGCTTTAGACCAAGTATTGTGTATTTTTCATAAAAAGGTACTAGTTTAACTGGAAACATGTTTAGCATATTATTCAATCACTAGTATAGATTTTAAAGTTCTGTTTTTGTTTTATGTTTAAATCCTATTAGCCACATATCCCGTTAATGATCATTGTACAAGGTCACAAACACTCCATTACAATGGTGAGAGACCACTGTAATTATATGAGGCTTTCCTGCTACATACACAATAGCTACAGGTTTCCTGTAAGACTTTTCTCTTATACATTTGTTACTTTGCTGATGAATGAAGTAACTGATTCAATACAATCAAATTTCCGCAAAAGCAAAAAAAAAAAAAAAAAAAAAAAAAAAAAGGGCAAATTAAAGTCGTCACATGATACATTACTGGAAAAATACAACCATATACTAACCCAGAGGGGTATAGGGAAAAAGGAAATCTGCTAGCAGCATTCAGTAGCTATTGCCATATGGGTTTCACTCAGTCATTCAGCTCTCCAGTACTTTAGAGCTAAAAGAAAAATTCTGTTTCTCCTGTGCAGCTTACACAACATTGAGACTTGTGTTCTTTGGCAGGCTGACAAATCAAATTTCTAAAGCATGATGCTTCTTTTCAACCAATCTTTCTCCCAAAACCGTGGGCAGTGGAGGCACTGCTTTCTCACACACTCTCGCTTTATTTTAATCCAAGCCAACGAGAACATTTCCCAATTAATTGAAGATAAAATCACTCTTTGCGGATCACTAATTTCTATGCAGCCAAAAAATTACAATATACTTCGCTATTTTACGTGTGTACCATTTCATAAACTTTGCAGGCAGTCAAATCTATGAAACCAAGAGCTCAGAAAAATGTAAAACAGCGCCTGTCGCAATTTTATAAAATGCAAATAGAAGATAAAAAAAAATAAATTCAGAAACAAAAAAACTTTCCTATTTTTTTTTTTTAACCTGTGATAGCAATTTCTTGCACACCTACATACCCAAAATTCAATTTGAGCATCTACTAAAATGCTTAAAAACAAAAATGTATAAAAAGCAGTAAATGTACTAAATTTGCTTAAGACTAAAATAAATGCATCTGTATAATAGCGAACCTTTGTTCATCTTCTTAAGCAAACATCAAACACTAAATAAAAGGAGTAATGCGGCAGCATTAAATCATGCGAGTACAGTCATTTGGTGTGTATTCACACAACACCCTGTAACATAACATGAATGGACGTACGCAACCTACATTTAAATAAAGAAATTAAATGGGAATTTGCAGGTATGAAGATGTGCAATCAAATCTGAAATTTTCTTTAAAGATGATCTATTGGCCCATTTAAATCTTTATTTCCTTATATGTGTTGCCATAGTTGAAGTAGCTCCCGTCAGATCCAGAAGGAGAATTTACCTCCATTGTTGGTTTTAAAATGTCACATTTTTGCGAATAGCTAATGGCAGATCTCAAATTGCTTATGCGACACTAAGCTTCAAACGACTTTAAACACTCATTTAAAAGAAAAACAAGGCAAAAGAAAAAACGAAAAAAAAAAAAGTTGTATTTATATTTATATTATGTATTATATTATATTTTATACATACATAATGAAACAATTTTTTATTTTTTAATATGAAACTTTTAGTTTATTCAGTTTGAGCAAAACAAAAAGTAACAAATGACTTAATAAATGTTCTGCACCTCTGCAAACGCAGAAGGGAGGAAAATATAAAGTGTGCAAATACTTTGGTCACGTTTTCTAGCTCATACAAGCAATTTACCTTGTAAGCAAAAAATGAGTTGCAACCAACAACCCCTGATCACACTGTTTGTCCAGATGCAGATTTTTGCTTCTGGAACTTGTGTGGACAGAAATGTTAAGCATGGACTTCAGCGATTCCTTTTTGATAAAACAATTAACAAAATAGCACAGAACATTACAATAGTATCACAGTACGTTTTCTGAAGAAAACATGATTAGGATAAAAAAAAAAATTTGAGTCATTTCACACTTTATGCCAACTATCAAAACATGTTTTATGATGCTGCATAATGTGTTAAAGATGATCTCTGGAAGGCTCAATATCATCCATATATCCAAATAACTTTTCGTTTCTAGTCTAAACTGGCATAAATATAAAAAGGAGCACAGGACATGGAGATTAACTGCTCATATTAAACCTGGTTCCCCTACAGAGCTTTATATCATTAGACACAGCCACACAACTAAGTGTGTTCCTGAATCCATACAGCCCCCATGTGGTGTAGAGATGTATTTTTAAACATGCAGAGATCTGGTTGTGAACACTGAACACCCTGTGCTTTCATGCACATCTGAATATGGTCTATAGCAGGAATTCCTCCATGTGAAATACATAAGTCACAGGTTTATGACCCTCCCAATTCAACCAAGACCAAGTCTGCCATACCTATTAAGTAATAGAAGCCTTGTGCATGTACAATATTACGGTATAACAAGACATACGAAAAACGCGACACCCACTTTTCACAAACTACAGGACGGTTTTGTGCTTGACTAATTTTAGTTGATGCAAAACACATGCTAGATAGTCCTTGTGTTAATGTTAAAATAAGAGCAATACATAAAGTGATGGCATTCTATTACTTGAATAATGTTACATTGGCTAGTTTGGTGGCAGATCTATGAACTTGCATAATGGTCATTAGTGGGCTTCTAGAATATCTCACAAAGGCCCGGATTCACACTACCGGATGTATAGCGTGTACGTCCATAGTCTAAAGTTTTTTGCTACTGTGCATGCGTAGTCAATTTTTTACGGAATCTACTTACCCTTTCATTACGTAGATTGCTTATATGCGGTCTTTAAGACCGCATATACGCAATCTACGTAACAAAGATACGCAGTACCAAATAAAACAGTAAACTAAGGACGTATACGCTATACATCCGGTAGTGTGAATCTAGGCCTAAAGCTGCAGTGAAAGTTAAAGCTTGGTGGTCCTTTATAGAGGAGGGCTCACCTTTAGTGGTAATATTTTGGTAAAGTTGCTATAGGCCCAATTTCATGGGACGGGCTCCTACCTACATCATGTAACAAGTAACAGCATATACCTTTAATTATGTTGCATTCAAATGTGCAGCTGATGGGCAAAGTCTGAAGCCACTGAGAATATTTTACTTTTACAGGACATATTCAAATACGGTCAGTTTTACCGTTCTAAAGATAAAATATCAGTCCTCAATGCACGGTTGCATTCTCCAGTCAGAAAGTCTCATTTTCGGATATCCCCATTTCAAATTCTTACCAGTTTCTACTCGGCCTGAGTCAAAGGTGAGTAACCTCTCAGTTCGGAGTAGGGAGGGTTAGGGTCAGGCTGCAGGAGATGGAGGGTTAGGGTAGTGAAAGGGGAGGGTTAGAATTAGGGAAAGGAGTGGGGGGACTATTTTTACTTATTTTTCGTAGCACCAAAAGCTTGGTGCTCCGTGGATCACTTGCAATGCCTCCTTGAGGTATATGCAATCGAAATCCCTGCCAGTTCGAAACTGGAGTAAACGGTCCTATCGTAATAAGGCCGTTCTAAGCGGGGACCCACACCCCTCACTTCCTGCTTCACATACATCCTGGCAGGGGAATACTAAAAACCAAAAAAGTCTCTGCTGAACGATATAGGCTTTTGAGGTCTTCAAATATGGTACAGGGCTGGGATATATATGAGCTCCTTAGGGCAGATATATACACAAGGAGCTCTTAAAACCTTTGCCCAGCTAAAAGAGTTTCAATTACATGACGTCCATTTTTTTTTTTTAGATACTTACAACTCAGACATGTACTGAATGCGCAAATTTAGTGGTTCAGTCCTTATACTGCAACTCTCCTCTATAAATAAGCTATTAAAAATGGCTGCCAACGGGAGACCCATCTCCTATTTATACACCTCTGTTGGAGATAGTATCCAGAGGGACGGTCTGGAGGTTTTGAGGGGTGGGAAATGGGAGGCCGATACTGGTGCATTCCTTGATGAGGAGTGGACACAGGCCTTAACGTGCACTGTAGCAGCAACTTCCTCGGCGAGATACCAACAAGTACAGTTATTCATTTTACATAGATCATATCTAACTACATTAAAGTTATTTAAGATGGGTCTATGAGGTAACTCGTGTTGTCCGAAACGTACCATGCAAGACACGGACTTCTGGCACTTGATATGGATGTGTCCAGAAGTTCAAAAACTCTATAATGAGGTTTAGAGTACTGCTTGTTCCACACTTCCTCTATTGCCCCTTTGGATCCCAAGTTATTCCTTTTCCAAATTAATTTAGCAGAGGACCACTCCTTAGCAGTGTATAGATATGTTGGCGGGCTGGCTACACTCGCTCTGGTACCGGTAGCACGTAAATGGATGGCCCAAGATTGCCCTTCCCTTCACAACTGGATCGGCTTGGCTAATCGTACTCTTAACCATGAGAAATTTGTACACACCAAACGCAAGATCCTAGATAGTAGGAAAAAAATTAGAAAATTTGGACTCTCTGGTTAGAACCCTCTTATGCCCTTGCTCCCTCAGAGGAATAGAACGCATGTGTCCACTTACACTGATGTTTTAAGATATGTACTACACTAGATTTGCTCTTCGGCGCCCAGCCCTGTTCCCCTCCAAGTCATAGTTTAGCATAACTGACTCCTCTTATTGCTGTAACTCATGTCCGCAAGAACATCTCTGGGTTTTTTGTTTTTTTTTTTATTTGTGTTTTCTTCTCTTTCTTAAGATAATGCTTGAGGTATGTCTGTTATTAGGATGCAATAAACTTGTTTCAATATTATAAGAATGGTATCACTCTTCCTTAATTTTTCTACGTTAAACAAATGTATTGTTTTGTTATTGGCTCCCCTATAAGGGTAATGTACTGTTGTGTGGGTGGTTTCTCAGGGGTGGTGGGTGGGTTGGGGTTTATTGTTAATGTTAGCATTGTTTTGTAATATGTATAAAATGCTTGTGTTGGAAAAATTATAAATAAACACAATAAAAAAAAAAATAAAATAAAAAAAGTCATTTAAGTGCCTGATCGTTGTTTATCTAAATGGGGATGTCTATCACAAGAGCTACAAGCGCATGAGAAAGCTGTGACTATCACATGCTAGCTGCTACCAGTCACATGATGTTACAGCAAGCATTCATTTAAACTGCTCTAACAATTTCATTATACTTTGGATTTTGAAAATGTTGCACAGTACAGAACTACTTAACAGAGCACAAACATTAATTAATTAAGCACAATATTTAAGACAAACCTAAATGGAAAATTCTCTCCCGTGTCAAGGGTTCCAGAGCTCAGTCCCAAGAACCCCATCTTAGAGGTTTCCAATTAATCCACACGTAATATCAGGAGGGATTGGAAATCTAGATAGGGCGTTGTGCGTAGAAGACACCTATATTGCCCATCAGAATTACCGCATATACTCTAGTATAAGCAAAGTTTTTCAGCACATTTTTTATGCTGAAAAAGCCCCCCTCGGCTTATACTCGAGTGATGAAAAAAATATGGATCCTACATTTAACATACCTTTGCTGTCCCTCCGGTGGTCCCTGTGGCTGTGTCAGGCTCTGTTCCCCACAGCTCTGCCTCCGGCTGTCTCCCACACGGTGCGCACTGCACAGTGACTTAGAGCTGACCTAAGGTCACCTCAACGTCATTGTGCAGCGCGCACTGCGTGGGAGACAGCCAGAGGCACAGCTGCGGTGAGAGCCTGACAGACGCAGGGACCGCCAGAGGGATAGCAGAAGGAAAGGAGGGAAAGGCAGAAGACAAAGGTAAGTGAAAAAATAAATAAATGGTGGCAGGCATTAAGGGGCAACTATGAGGTATGTTCAATGTTTCAACCAGGCTGGGAAGGGGCAGAGACTGGCAGGACACACAGAGGGGGCAGACTGACTGGCAGGACACACTGGATACTGGATGCACATGATGATACAATTAATTACATTTTATTGGTATCTATTTTGAAATTTACCAGTAGCTGCTGCATTTCCCACCCTAGGCTTATACTCGAGTCAATAAGTTTTCCCAGGTTTTTGTGTTAAAATTAGGTGCCTCGGCTTATATTCGGGTCGG
The DNA here is from genome assembly GCA_011038615.1 of Limnodynastes dumerilii. Lineage (NCBI taxonomy): Eukaryota > Metazoa > Chordata > Amphibia > Anura > Limnodynastidae > Limnodynastes > Limnodynastes dumerilii. The sequence goes on along the minus strand of WWET01001716.1, from coordinate 285,569 downwards.
CTTATACTCGAGTACATATGGTAGTTCTCTCTGCTGTCAGAACATGATGCACAGAAGTCAGGATCTCACATAGTCGCACAAAGCAAGGACTATCCAATCCTAGAGATCCCAGATGGTGCTAACAGGTTGATCCTGCCAGTAAGTATAGCCATGCATGTGTCAGTAAACACAGAGGCACAGGGAAACGGTGAATGGTTCATTAAATCTGTTTAAGAAGTCTGCAAACATCATTCAAAAACGGTAATCTTGGACTGATCTAAACTGTACAGCAAACAATTAAAACGGTTTGTTAGGAACGGTTTTTTGTTTTTTAAGGTATGAGAGGCACTTTAATGAAATACACACACACACACACACACACACACGGTGCTGTACCAGAGTTGGGTGTAACAGCAAAAAAAATGCAAATGTTCACCTTGATAAAACCATGTTAAACTAGAGAACAGAATGAGCTGAGGTGATGTTTTGTAGCTCAGCTGTGGAGTTTTATAAGAAAGGTTTTCAGTATTACGGGTGCAGATCATTCTGTCCCGGCACAGATTTGCACCTTTTTGTGCTGACACTTCTATCACTGGATCAGCCTCCAAATCTTTAAGTGCTTTAGTGCTTTCATTTGAGAGAATGTGCTTCAAGAAAAGTTTACCTAAGAATTCATTAACACAAACTTTAGTTTAGGTTAAACATTTCTGAAGACACCAAGAACAAAATTACTTACCTATTTGTACTTGTTCGGGCTGGCTAAGTGACACAAATGCCGATGTATCGTCTATCCAGGTCACCTGTATATTACCTAGAAAACACAAAAATACAAAATGATAGAAAATTAAATAAAAGCTACATTACAGACTTAAATGCTAAATTAAATGAGGAACATTTCCAGGTGTGATTAGAATATCACTGCAAGATGCAGATAACCTTACTGAAAGATGTCTTACAAAAAAGTACAATGCCAGTAAAACAAGATGGTCTTCCTCCATTGTCCATTGTATGTCATCTATGAAACCTGAATGGACAGGTACAATGGCCATGACATCAGGCACTGCCTTCACTAGCGAGTTACTAGAGTTGCTCAAACATTTTATATTGCTAAAGCAGGAAATAATTTGAAATTGTTACATTTTGTTTTCCATCACTAGCTTCAACAAGAGTTCTATCCATACAAAACATATTTTCCAGTAAATCACTCCACACACCAGGTAAAGGCTGAATAGGGCTGTGGAAAAAGGTATCTGTACCAATTATTGGCTCACAGGGGGTGGGGACAAAAAAAAATACAATAGCGTCTCTTATCTTTTGTCCTGTACCTCACATTCTTACTAGGCTCTAAAAAACATTTCCATGGAACCAAAAGGACTAGAGTTGCCCTGTCAAGCGCAAGAATTGTGTAAAAGCCCCATAGTCCACTATCTAATAAGGTTTGAACATAAGCAGCTAAAAAGCAAAGAACATCCATAATGGACAGACTTTGGCATTGCTAAAGAGTCTAGATTCTAACAGCATTCCTCATACAGGATGAACATCCTGCCACAAATCATCATCTAATATGGAACAAAAAGGGCTCTGCATCAGCAGAACTAATAACAAAAAGCATGCTTAACTAAAACAAACATTACGTCTGTCTGGATGTGCTCCAGGAAAAGCTGCAGAAACATTTCTGATTAAGACATTTGAAATATGATGAAAAGTAGCCCCTGCCGCCAGTAGGAGTACAAAGCTTTACGTGTGGAATACACATTATATCAGGGGCTGTTAATATGGAGTTAATTCAGTGACCCACAATATCCCATCAGGACCTTAGACTTGTAGCAATGCAATTGCAGACAATACAATACCAACAGAGAAGCGATTAATGCTCTCTGCTGTAAGCACATTGGAAGACTGTCCTTTCAGCTGTTGCACACTTGGAAGTCATATGAGAAAGCATAAAATTAAGCAATTATAGTCTGCAACACTTTTTATGTGGAGAACAATGAGTATAACTTTACATAAGAACCAGGTCAAACGTCTGAGCTACCATCAGTCTTTTGTGGAACCAGACTATACTGCAGTAGTTTTATGCTTTATAACACAACAGCCAGATTTCACATCTCTCACTACTCCAGACGGTGACCAAGTTATAACCATGAGCTATAGAGGAAACTATTGTTCAGTAGTAATAGAAATAGAAAAAGGAAGAGACTTCCACACGGGATGTGCAATACAGGGACTTATACTTGCACGTTGAGCGCAGCATAGGTTGGCTACATTCCAATGCATGTCTCAGACTGCGGGATGGGCCCTCTCACCAGGTGTGCTTGATATGCATGGTTGGTGGAGAAGGACACAAGTAGATCATACAGTAGGAGCTTGACTGAGCTCTTACACATGATCCTGCGTTCCATACAAGACCCTTCCACGTGCAGACACTTAAATTACAAGTTTTGCATGCAGAGGGGGAATATATGCAAGGGAAGTGCAGGATATGTGCACTCTCCTCGCACATACAGCATATAAAACCGCTAACTACATAGCTTCCAATACGGGGGCTGGGTTCGTAATTATGTCTGAATTCTGGATCCAACCCTATGATCTTATTCGGACAAAAATTCGACCATAATATGGCTCCAATGTTAGAGGCAGGAAACAAACACTGATCACTTTAAAAAAGGTTTTCTGAAGATATTTCTACAGGTCAGGGCAGTTGGGAGAACTTCTGTATGCAGTTAAGGATATTGTCAGAATTAGACATAAGAGTGAATGAGAGAGGATATCTAGAAGGTCAATTTATTAAGGGATGGTGGTGCCGATTGCTTCGTAAATGAGGGCGAGTAATTTTAATGGCATTAAGGAGTATACAAAGAACCAGCATTTGTACTGCAGCAAGACTGACTTTTCCTTTGCAAAATCATCTTGGTTGTATGGAATGAAATGACAGATGGGTTTAAAAAATAGAAACAAAATATACTTAGGATAAAAGGTAACATAACAGATAAAGTAAAAGCTCTATGGTGGCAATGACAGTATTATTATTATTAGATGGAGAACAGAGTACATTTCATGAAAAGTCATACATTCCAACTGAATATTTCGTTGCAGAAAAACAAAGTCAGAAATAGAAATGGTATGTAAACAAGGAGAGAGAAAAAATCCATTGCAGCAATAAAATGTGAAGGCAACAGTCAGGTGGTGCTCCTGTAAAATCATGAATATGGATCAATGATCTCTATCCACAGTGATGTCAAAGACTGATCAACTCCGTAAAATAAAAACAAAAAGGGAATAAAAATCTACTGGAACAAATAATCTCAAATATGTAAATGAATACACTTATACACTTCCAAACCATAATGCTTAATGTGCATTGGTCAAAGGGCTTCTATTAAACCATTCCAAAAGTGCTTATCATAAAATAAAGACCTCAACCAAAATATATTGGCAAGCGAAGGCTAGAAAATACACTGACAAAGGCTTGCTTTGGTTTTTACCTACTTCATGTACTTCATGTACAGCTCTTTAGCTCAAAAGGAACAGGTAGGAAAAGGGGGTGAACCAGAAGTTCTTCAAGCAGATGGCAAAAGGAAAAATAAAAACAATTAAAGCAATCCAGTTATTGCTAAAAAAAAAAAATACTATTTTGCCATTTGATACACTATGCATCATCCCAATGCACTCTTTTCATGGGAAATATATAAAAATGCTTTTATGCTGGGGATCATTCAAATCAGAGACTTCCAAAAACTGGCTCCTATCTACGGACACGTCAATGTTCCTTCATTTAAAGCAAAACCCAGCACGTCAATGATGACTGCTTATCTATACTGTGTGACTATAGATTGAGCCAATAAGCATGAGGTCATTTTGATCCATAGGAAAGGCTTCCTAATAGAAGCACAAAAATTTTATTTGAAACCCACAAATGTAGGTTTTAAAATCCCACACGTGGAACTGTACAGATGTCACTAATCTTTATAAATATAGTTCTAAACCATCAACAGTAGTAGTGTTGGCTTTTGTATTCTGTGCAAAAATTGATGCAAGAGTGCCATGTTAAAGGGCACTTACTGGCTACTGCCTATACTATTCAAACTAGGATAGAAGGGATTAATTTTCTGGCAATGCCGACTGTCATCCCCAAAGATAAAGCATTAAGTATATATTACCTTAGGTAAGCCTTGCAGATATGGTTACAATATTCAAATTCACCCAACAATAGAGTACACAAGTTTTGTCTAAAAACCAACTGGCATTCAGCACATGGTGTGTGGGTGTGTGAGTGTGATATATACTTTGTGTGTTTGTTTTAAAGCATGTCTGGGATAGCAGCTGACAGGGGGTGCTGTTTCAGAGACTTAGGGGACCTCTGCTGGGGGTGAGCTCTCAATTAAAAAATACTGTAACTATGACCTAAAGTTGGGGCTCTAACAGTTTTAGAGTTAGGACCACCAAAATAGAGAACCCTTGTAAGTGGCTGGCGGTGTATCAAATATTTGTAAATGTATGTAACAAATTCTCTGACTTATTTTAAAGATCGAATGTTATGGTTCGATGCTGGTAATTGCAAGAGTGCTGCAGTGTCTTTTTTGTATGTACGTGTACACACATACACTATATGTGGTCAGATGCAAATATATACAATCGGCTCAGAGATAAAGCTATCGAAAAGGGACTTGGCACGGTACCTGTACACCATATAAAAAAAAAAAATTAAAACACTACAAATTAAAAAATTTAAACTACCAACAAATTCATGCTTTATTATGGACTGTAAGGTGATGAGGCTTACAGCCTACAAAAAAGTATCTAATCAGTTTAGAGAATTGTAACTATAATCCTTTACAAAGTAGGAGTTTATAAAGTTGCTCAAATCCTACATTTGGCATAGGACATTATGTGGAAACCCACTGCATGGATCCTTTCAAAGTAGATAACAGAAAGAAAACACTCCAATTTAACTAAAACACAACTTGTGGCTCAAGATAACTAGCAAGAGAACTACTGGATGTTAAGTACAGAGCAGACTGAAAACAAAGATTTCATATAAAGTACACTATTAATAGTAAAACTATGGAAAATGCCAAATGATTTTGTTAATAGTACACAAACATTTAATAGGTTTCTTTTAAACACCAATTACCTATCAATTCACTCTTTTTGCACCTATTTACATTTGTCTCCCCAGCAGTTCAACAAGGTTTATGGTGGAGATTTGTGCTATTTTTTTTTAGTTCCTTCCAACCACAGTGCCAATGCATTCAATGTATGGGGTTATGGTTACACCAAAAAGGCCAAACAAGTTGGGGTGGATTGATTGTGCATCTGATTATTGTGTATGTGCCACATAAACAGTCAACCAAAGAGTTAATAGTTATTTAAAATATATATAATTGTTATCATTTACTTCATATCCCAAGTGAAGTTACCCATACTTTGTTAAAGCAAAAACAGTTAATATTCCCCAGGAACCTTAAGCCCCCAAAAACGTCCTTGCAGTGCTGCATAGTATAACTGTAAATTGAGAATGTCAGACAGCTAATGTAATCAGAAAAATGTCTAAGAGACTTAAAGATTAAGTTGCATAGGTTCATAAGCGAGCCAACTTTTTAAAGAAATCCTATATTCCAGATGCAAAGATGAAATGAGCAACACAGGCTATAACATAGACTCCAGCTGGGACCTGAGCTAAATTTTAATGTTTCTTTTACATTTAAAATGAACTATCTTAATTCTTAGATTCCCACATAAAAACATTCAGATAACAAGCAGAGTTTTACAAACTTAAGCTGTTCCCAGCAGATAAAAGACGGACTCCTTTTGGTTCAAATCTGGCAATGTGTTTTGGCAGAAGCCCTGTCTGAACACCTAAGTACATTAATTATTTCGAGAGGTGCATCGCTGTTACTGCAGACAATAATGAAATAGAAAAATGAAGGAAAAGTGCAGGGACATTAAAACAGAGCAGAACATAAACTCCTCTTCCCAGTGTAGACAGATATAAAACTAGCTGTTCTGATGTTCTAGATCTCTGTTTATTGTCCGATTTTGAGCTGACTTCTTTGCTAATTACTAAAGAATATTGAACAACATTGGGAACATTCTGGGAAGATCATAATATTATACTATTAAACATTTCTTATAGATTAAAACATCCTAAAATCATTTGGAAAGAGCTCCCTGTAGACAATCAGGAGACACTGAGTACAGAAAACAGAAATGATCCATTATAAGAGTCAATGATTAAGAAATTCAGCCATTTCTATTCAATGCTTTGTCATAAGAAATCCTTATCGGCAGGTTTCCACAGAAAGCTTCGTATGTGGAAATGAATATATGCCAATCATATTATAGCTTTCATTTACAACATCTCCACTTTTCCTCTTTGTGCAGTATTGTAAAACCTAAGCACACAATTAGACATATAACTGTAAAAAACATTCTATTAGGACACAGATTGTTGGGGGAAGTCTTACCAAAGGCACTGAAGAGTTGATAAAGGTCACTGGTTTTCCATTCCTTAGGAAATGCGACATGGAGGACATTGTCTCTTTTAGGCAGCACTAGAACACAAGAGCTTACATATTAATATCAGATTGGTCAGTGAAAACACAATTGTTACTGAACTATTCTAGAACTTAGAGTCAAAAAAAGAGACCGCATCAACTCTCTATCTGGAGAAGGGATCAAATATCAAAAAAAAAAAACAAACAAACTGGTTTCAACATTGTAAAAGTAGTTCAAATCCAATTCATATGCACTTATCGTTCTATTACAGTTGAGATTGAGCAGTTGCATGCTACTGGTCAGGGTCCCCTACCAATGTGTTTAAAGGCAAATTTCCTTCAGGGACACATAGCATTTCAACCTCCGACTAACACCTCTTCCACTCACCTAGGTTTTAACACTGAAGCAGTGTCTTTGAAAAACAGCTATACCTTCTAACCTGGGCATGGGTGCATGTTAAAAATATTTGTTTCTTTTTTGTTTACATGAACGTAAAACCTTGTACAGTGAGTGCATCTGATGTGGCTTGGATATGTTCTACATTTACAACTAAAATAATTTGGGAGGGATATATACAAGAGAAAACAAGGTTTTAAGCCTAAACAACTTGTTTTCATATATTGATCTGGTATATGTTGAATCAGTTGGCAGACTGGTTTTACACATAATTATAACTGTGCCATGCATTTTTATTTAACTCTGTTTTTGGAGGTTGTAGACCCTCGTGTGTTTGGGAAGAGAGTAGCAGGATTGATGTAGCACAGAAAGGTTCAGAGAATCTGCTCAGATCCTCAGCTTTTAACGGCTGTTGCACATAGAAATACACATGGAGTTGTGAAGACTTAATGCTAAAAAGCACATTTTCCTGTGATTGCTATTCTAATTATATTTTATGCAACACGTATGTTAGGACGCTTCCTTGCAAGTTGTGCTTAGGCCAAAGCAAAATACACTTCAGACATTTTATCTGCCATAACAAAGCACATAAACTTTCCTCCAAAAATGGATGTAAAGTGCTACAATAAAAACACCATGTAAAAATCACTGACATTTATTCTTTTCCAGACAGAGAACCTCTAATACCAGTTCTTCTTTTACTCAAGTTTTAAACAAGCAATTGTATTTTTGGCCTCAGATGTTACAGTTGTGTCCGTAGAACAACTCAAATTACTAAAATTATAATAGTGATTATTTTATAAAATGAGAAATGATGACATGGAATGTATGATGTCATGGCAAAGCCAAGACCATTGCCAAAAACAGAGCCTTCTAGAAATAAGCAAGCACTGAACAGAACTGAAGAACTTGTAACCTTATTGAAAAGTCACTTTACGCTATTGAGTAAAATGACTCTTTAGTGGAGATCTTAATCAAACTTAAACCTTCTCAACATAAACTCCTTTTCTTATATCAAAACACTAAAGGCAGAGTAAAGTTACTATGCCCAACACAAAGTAAAAACAAAAGTCTATGATATATGTAATTGTACTAGAGGGTGTCTGCAGTAGATTACATTAATAAAACGGGAAAAGAGAATATCAATATTTGGATTGCTTAAACAGACTTCCAGCACTCTCCCTAGAAAATTTTTACCAGGCAAATGTAATTTAGAAATAGCCTGGTAAGAGAAGTGTAATACTATGATGTAATACAGTGCCTAATAACAAACAGTATTATTGCACTCTTCAGTCTAAGGGAAAACTAACAAAGCATCCATGTAACAAGAGGAAATAAAAATAAATATGCGCACAATTTGGACTCATAACCCTGACTGCTCACATTTTTTGTAGCTCTGAATTGCAAAGTGGTTATCTGTTCTAGCATACCTCTAATAGGATACAGAATAAACCGGTTTACTTACAGTCTGGACCTTCAAGGTTAAGGTATGGGATGTCCCTAATTCTCATCAGAAAAAGCCTGAAAGGAAAAATAGAATAAATGCACTTTTGTAAAAGATAGCCCGACATTAATAATGCACTGAAAAATGTATTTTAATAGCTTAAACATTATATATTCTGAGTAATGCAAGCCGTCTAGAAGCCCTTATTCTTTAAAAGCAGCTTAGCAATATTGCTGAATGCCTGGATGTTAATACTCACTAACCATTTCATTTCAAAACTTGCAAGTGCTCCCTTAAAACTCGTCTCTACAGACAAGCTTAAGCTTAAATTCCTCAACCCATTTCTTAGCCTGTCTACCCCATTTATATCTAGTTTGTTATCCAGTTTCCTTTCTGCTACATGATTAACACAAAATTTGAACACTTTCTTGTTCCATACTAAAATGGTCCTATGACTGGATGACACAGAGCACTTTTACCATACAACCTGGCTGTTCCATTTGCATGATACAGAGTATATATAGCGCATCAATCCCCAATAGGTTGTAAGTCTGTGGCAGGGCCCTCTTACCTACCCAGTCTGTGTGTTACTAACCAGTCTTGTTACAATGATTGTGAAATTGTAAAGCGCTATGTAATCTGATGGTGCTATATAAAAACAGCTTAATAAATAAGTTTGATATATTTGTATGTGCAAACAGGGTGCTGATACAGCAAACAAGACAAGACAGCTCAAAGTAAGTTTAATGAACCTTAACCACTTATCAAAGTCAAGCATTTGCGTAGTATGTTCTTGCATTATCTTTTCTATGGCAACCAGTATTGTCTTTTACAGAGCTCCAAGCTGTACTGACCTACAAACAAAGGTTGGGATTCACAGTTCTAGTTTTCGTCTTAAGTACGATGTTTTAAGAATTGAGCTACTATGCAGCTTATTTACCCTATCTACGTATCATTTCTGTACGTAGATTGCGTAAGCACTGTCTAGAGCCCAAGCTTACGCAAAGTAGATTATTTACGCTATCTACGCACCGTTTCTAAAGACCGCGGTTATGCAATCTACGTACAGAAATGGTACGTAGATATCATAAATAAGCTACTACGCATGCGTAGCTCAATTCTTAAATTGTACTTAAGACGAAAACTACGCAACTGTGAATCCGGACCAAAGTCACAAACGTGGTAACATGTATTTGCCTATGCTGGATACAAAAGGCACGTTATATTTGAAAGCAGCTTCATTTTAGATTTTCATGAAGATTCAGGATCACTAGCGCCATCTGTCTAAAGTCTATTTAAATCCATGAGTGACTTATTCTCCAAAGGTTTTTAAAATACTAAAGATTCCTCCCTCTCTTGCCATTTTGTTATCAACAGCTGTGAATAAAGAGCAGCACACACTTGCAAGATGTGGTTTTCATATAGCAACACTGGCTCCAACAAGTGAATCCCTACCACTTTAAACGGATAAATGAATGGTAATAACTATCTGCTCTCAAAGAATGTAAAGAGCTTTTTGGATACCACAGTCTGTGCTTGACACATGATCACATTAATTCATCATAGTAAAGCACTCTTCAATAAACAAGTGATGGGTATTATCAGTCGAAAGCATTTTATATAAATTACGACGCAAACTGTGGTTTCCAAACTGCAGCTAGAGACAGGCAACAAAGAGAAGATAAAGAATACCCCAAATGGCAGCTTAGTAGTACATTTAAGCAAAGTTATAGCAAACGTGGCTTAGTTTGAATATGAATATTGCCAGACATCTGTATGAAGCACGGAGTCTAGACTGACCAGCATTATCCAAATTCATGTGTCTAAAATTAATATAATCCAAACCTAAAATGTTTGGCATTAAGTGATCTTTGGTGGTAGGCAAAGGGTTGATTTGGCAAACCAAAAAGACTGACAAATTACTGCTTTTTAAAATAAAATTCCCATTTAAAGTATCGGTGAGAAGAGGGTAAACACAACCCAAGACGTTATCCTATTCTACAACGGTGATAATAAATGGATTAAAATAAAAATACGAATTGCGGGATCCTTCTTATGAACAGGTTTTTTCATACTGTACTGCACGGAAGCTAAATTGAATGATGTGCATTTTAATCACCAGCTGCTGCAATGACGTTTGCAACCATAAACAAGCACAAGCTGCTAAAGGAAACGCAGTGTGTGCACGCTCATTGTCCAGCCATTAACTAGTGTACATCTATAAAACGGTGGTTCAAGTCAATTCCCACTAAACTTTTCAGTTTGATAATTCAAATGGTCTTGCCAGTTAGGCCATATGTAAAGTCAGGTGGACATACACAAGAGTATTCAAGACAGTGCAAAAGTTTTAAGTGTTTCAGACAATGCTTTAAGCACATAGTGGCAGATCCAGACCCCCGCACGCTTTATGTGCATGCAGGGGTACATAGTTACAAGCCCGTAGTGGAAGTGCACTCCCCGCTGTTGGTAGGAAATCTGAACACTTGTGTGTCCAGATTCCTACCTTAATTATTACGACTAGGTCTGTGGCCGTACAGGAGGCGGGGATAGAACCATCGTAAATTAAGGGTCTGCCCGTTCCACGTAAGTACCAATGGACGTAACTTTGTAGTGTCTGTTAGCACTTCCACACAGGGAACATCTGGCATGCGCAGATGTTGCCAGACAGGGGACTTACGCAAATTACTTGCGCAAGTCCCGTCAGCCATTCTTCTGGATCTACCCCACAGACTTTATTATTTACATTATTTACATACTGGCGAGTGAGGACAATCAAGTGACGTTTTATTTCGGTTTAAAAAAAAAACAAAAAAAAAAACCCATCCATGCGACTTTTTCTATATAGAAAGGTTACTATGATCTTCTGTTTTGGGAAGCAGTCCATATGATTCTCTGTATTGGGCGGAGTACCCATCATCCTCTATGTACACAATAGTGCTTACTAGGATAAGTTGTATAGAACGAGAAATATCTTGTTAAATTTTACATTACATTTTTCATCTACTTATTAGACTACACCAAACACACACTGTTTGCACTGCTCTTAAGGTTCTTTATTCTGTGCTTATCAGATTTACTTTTGTTTGCTTCGCCTACTGTTGATCCTGTCCACGTTTGGCCTCTTGCAGATTTTATTCCTGGGTCACTTTCCATTCTACCCTTGATGTGGTCGTAGGAAACACAGGTTTCTTTCTTAAAACTCCTATAAGCATTACAGTTGGATGCCCTAATGTAACAGACCTCCTCTATGGTTCCAACAGTCCTGAAGGTTCAAAGATTTCAGAGATTTATGTTACAGTGTGGGCCTGCTCTAACACGTGTGAATCAGCCGTCATGCAGACCGCTGATCCGCATGTCAGGGTTAAGGCTGCCTTATGGCAGCATATCTGCCCTCAAGTCTGCACCACAGGGAGAGATGGGGACTTAAAACCTGTGCACATACGGAAAGCGTGCGGGATTCTGGATCCGTTCCACGTTCCTTTGCAGTTCCTCTTAAAAGGCAGCAAATGCAAAATACACATTATTGCACAATTATTCTTTGTTTTGTACATCTTTCTCAATATTCTGCCCAATCAGCTTACATAGCCCATGCAGACTCACTGCTAGTACTTACATAATGGGTCAAGCTGAAGAAAACTGACAATTTTTTTTTTTTAATGGAGCATCAGAAGTTGTATAAACAGACCCTTAAAAAAAGTACTTGCAATGCTGCTATACCTCTAGAGGAATACTGGAAACACTAACTCCATAACAAAGCATGAATTAAAAGAACTTCACATTTATGTATTCTCAGCTTCTTTAGTAAAATATGATTTATATGTAGTTATAACAATTACATCCATGATGTGCATGTGTAATAAATTATATAAACATACACGTATAACATTTCTAAATATAAGTAATCTAGTATATAGTATCAGTAACCTGTCTCACTCCACATGTTATGAAACTACATCTACCAGCATGCTCCAAAAGCAGGAGTAGTTAACGGTTCGTCATATATCCCAAGGAGAGTCCAGGGATAGGGTTGAGGAAAGACAAGGGACCCGATTCACACTTGAGAATTCTTATGATTTTAGGTGCGTATATTTAAGAACGGATGCACTGCGCATGTGTAGTAGCTTTTATACGCTATTTGCGTTGGACTTAAGTTCGCAAATTCCATACTTATACACCACGAACTTAAAATCTCTAGGTTCGCAGTAATACGCAAAAATAGGCGTTCCATGCATAACGAACTCGGCAGATATGAAGATTTGGGTGGAGGGATGCATTTAAATAACCAAATGAAGGTGCGGTTATGCAGTTACAGTAAGTTCCTAAGTAGAACATTCTTCAGGTCCAAGATAAGGAATATTTTTTTCAATGCCAACACAGCAGAAAAAAAAAAGTATAGAAAAAACCTAAGTTATGATATCAGCTATACCATGGACACTAACAAACTGTAATAATGTAGAACCTGGAACCACCAATATCATAGACATGGGTGAAACCTTGCAAAGCATCAAGAGACTTGCAGTTAGTTTAACACCAGAAGAGCCACAAGTTACCAGAGCCTGTGCCTGGATATTGCAATGGCAAGCTAGCAAAAACATTCCCCAGGCCTCCTAGTATGCTGGTGGAAACTTCTTCTGCATAGCTTCCCCTTTCCAGCCTCGCATGTCCTTGTTATTAGAGGCAGTGGCATATGCTCTCCAGATAGCAGTACAAATACAACCCGGCAATAAATCTCAGCACTGCAGAGTGTAACTAGGCATACACTTCCATAGGATCACTTCACAGGTCCGGATTCCTGTACTTATCTATGTGAAGCTAGTGCTAAGAGGATTTTCATTTGACACTCAGGTCTCACAGCAAAGGAGCTTCAAGCACCTGGACAAGCAAATGCTAAGAGGAAATCCATATGAGATCATCATATAAAGATTAGCAATGAATCCAACAATAAAAGGCAGCAGTATATTTTGGCAAAGCCTTGTCCTGGTGAATGCTTGAATTCCTCCAGTGAAGGTGTAAATTAATCCATATCCGTTCAGGTGCCTCTGCTACTGGAATACAAACGCTGTATTGAGCTTCTGACAAGTCACTAATGAAGTGTGACTCATTATAAAACACAGTGACATGAGACAAGTATTAAAGTACAGATTCGTCAAAAATACATATTTTAGAAAATATTGAAATGAGTCCGTACGCTTAAAAAAAACAACCAAAAACACAACTGCTGAAACATACAGAGGCAGTACATGGCCTGGAAGGGATTTTGAGACTGTAAAAGATGTAGATCGTTTTATACAAAGACCTGCAGCTTTTTGGACAAGATTCAAACTTCCGCAAACTGGTTCTTACCGATCGCTAGGATTTTATTTTTTTTGCACACTTGAAAGTCGAACCTGGATCTCATCTAGCGTTTCATTCATTATTATGCCTCCGATATCAGGAGATTGGTGAGCGATGTAAACTGCACAGTATAGGAGCTCTGCACACAGCACCAGCAGAAGTCTGGATCCAGTCCTTGGTGGCTAAGCATTGTTTTGTTTTTCTATAATAGACTTCCTGATTTAGAACAGATTCTTATTGTTCTAACCATCAATGTACACATAACGGCTAGCAAGCATTACCAGTTCAGTGTTACAGGCTGCACTCTTACACAATACCTTCTTCTCACTTGCCTTGTGCAGAATCTTAAATGCCACTTTTCAATAATTGCAAATTCTGGTCACCAAACAGACTCCGGGCAAGTAAGAGCCAACGAGCCCAGTTCCACCTTTTTTTCCCCCCTTTCTTTTTTTGGTTGTTTAAAACCACAATGACCAAAGCCTATTTGAGCAGTTTGGCTATCCTCAACTTCAAGTATATGGTTGGGTACACTAGACACTTATCAACAACCCTTTTGGTGCTGTAGCGTTTCCACACATATTCCCCCACCCTCCAGTTTTGGGGCAAGCCATTGTGTCCTACTTCATCTCTAGCTTTGATGACGGTCTCCTTCCTGAACCTAGTTAAATCCTTTGATACTTTGTCACTTCCATCAGGGACAAGCTGGCAAATTTTGCCTGGGGTCAACAGACTACTTGCACAGCCACACCCTTGCAAAAACATACGGCCAGCAAATAACAGTTGGATTACTTAAAGACCGTTGAAGCCGAGAAACTTAGTTAGGCGACGGCCCATGTAATAGGGAATGCACTCAATCCTAACCCGCCTTCCTTTCCATTCTTTGCTCCAATATACACATTTAGGACCGGATTCACAGATCCAGTGTGACTTAGGTGCAGACAGACATGCACCTAACTTACAAGTGCCAAAACGCTACCTTAGCTATCCATGCAATGTCCACAGAGACGTTGGGCCGGATCCAGAAAAGACCGCATATACGCAATCTACGTATTGAAACGATAGGCAGGTTACGTACAATAGCTACTACACATGCGCAGTAGCTACTGTTTATTGAACTACATCCGTCTATGGAAGACGGACGTAGTTCTGGATCCGGCCCAACGTCTCTCCCAATCTAATCTAAATCCCTCCCACTTTCACCTAATCCCTCCACAAGCCACCTTTTTCTACCTAAAATACTCAGTGTGGTCTTAAAAGAGCGCACAAAGGCAATGAACTGGTCCATAGCTTTCTTTTTTTTGGTTGTTTAAAACCATAATGACCAAAGCCTATTTGAGCAGTTTGGCTATCCTCAACTTTAAGTATATATTTATTTTATTCTACTGTATGAAGCTGGGTACACTAGACACTTATCAACCACCCTTTTAGTGCTGTAGCGTTTCCGCACATATCCCCCCCCCCTCCAGTTTTGGGGCAAGCCATTGTGTCCTACTTCATCTCTAGCTTTGATGACTGTCTCCTTCCTGAACCTAGTTAAATCCTTTGATAAACCTGGTCAATTCCATCAGGGACAAGCTGGCAAATTTTGCCTGGGGTCAACTGACTACTTGCACAGCCACATCCTTTGCAAAAACCATACGGCCAGCAAAAGACATTTGGATTACTTAAAGACCGTTGAAGCCGAGAAACTTAGTTAGGCGACGGCCCATGCAATAGGGAATGCACTCAATCATAACCCGCCTTCCTTTCCATTCTTTGCTCCAATATACACATTTAGGACCGGATTCACAGATCCAGTGTGACTTAGGTGCAGACAGACATGCAACTAACTTCCCTAACTTACGAGTGCCAAAACGCTACCTTAGCTATCCATGCAATGTCCAGAGATGTTGGGCCGGATCCAGAACTACGTCCGTCTTCCATAGACGGATGTAGTTCAATAAACAGTAGCTACTGCGCATGTGTAGTAGCTATCGTACGTAATCTGTGTATCGTTTCGATACGTAGATTGCGTATATCCGGTCGATTGTACATATACGCAATCTACGTATCGAAAAGATAGGCAGATTACGTACAATAGCTACTACGCATGCGTAGTAGCTACTGTTTATTGAACTATGTCCGTCTATTGGATCCGGCCCAATTGTCTCTCCTCACCCAATCTAAATCCCTCCCACTTTCACCTAATCCCTCCCCAAGCCACCTTTTTCTACCTAAAATACTCTGTGGTCTTAAAAGAGCGCACAAAGGCAACGAACTGGTCCATAGATTGCGTAAAGGACCTACTATGCATGCACAGTAGGTCCTTTATTGAAGAAACGCACCTAAGAAGCGACATCTTCTTAGGTGTGAATCCGGCCCTTACATCCCATCTTCTTGCTTGTTATGTTTTGTGGTGCAGGCAATGCTTGATTTTAGGTGACCTTAACACGTTCGCTGATGTATTTATGAGAAATGGCCTTCAAAAACATATTCCAGATAAGATCAATGTCCTATAAAAATGAAGAGAAACAGAACAGTTCCCTTTAGTATTGCAGCTGTGGAAAGATCCTCATGAGGGCTCCTTGTACCCTAAATATAAAATCCAAATTCCATAACGATCAGGATTGCCCAACAGATCTAGCAGAGTTATTCCACTATATAATAGGAGGAAACTTATGGTCCAGTATTTATATTCATCAAATGAGCAAAAACCTGGCAGAATTTCACTCACAGATCATAGGAGCTTGCAGGCTCCACCGATTAGCGCTTGTGGTAAAACACCGGTCAGGTTACAACAGCAATCCACTTTATTATTCAAGAGAATTCAAACCACACCAAAACTTTGTTTGTACTGGAGGCAGCAACAACTACTCACTGTCCTGAGTTGTACTTGCTAGAGGCAGACTGTTATTTTTCTAAGTTCATATAATGGTCATAGTTATCAATTTATTTGAGGCTCTCCTTTGTTTGTATATTGTTTTTTTGACATGGATTATTGTATTTTACACAATATAATGCATAGGTAATTTATATATGGATCCCCTTAGGCCCCATGGAACTGCAATTAAGAGGAGATTCTCTATAAATTAGCTTCTAAGTATTCCTTTAGCTTCGGTGACCTCCTGACGAAGCGATCAGCTGATCGTGATACGTGTAGAGCCTGAGGGTTTTATACACCACCCGTTGTACCCATGCTTAACTGAAGTGTGCAGATACGGACTATACATGTGGACATGCCGGCATTATCTACACTTTCGCTAACAGTCCGCCTCCAGCAAGTACAACTGGAGACAGTGAGTAGTGGTTGGTTCCTTCAGTACAAACTAAGTTTTGGTGTTGTTTGAATGATCTTGAACAATATAATGAAATGCTGATTTAAACAGACTGGATCGGTATTTTACCACAAGCGCTAATCAGTTGAGCCTGCAAGCTCCTATAATCGGCGAGTGAAATTTTGCCAGATTTTTGCTTACTGTTTGATGAACATAAATACTGCACCAAAAATTTGCTCCTATTATATAGGGGAATAACTCTGAAATTCCCAAAAGATTAGGATTGCCCTCCAGATATAGAAATGTCCTATAAAAACAGAATTGCTACCCAATACAGCTTTCTGTGGT
This sequence comes from Limnodynastes dumerilii, assembly GCA_011038615.1. Lineage (NCBI taxonomy): Eukaryota > Metazoa > Chordata > Amphibia > Anura > Limnodynastidae > Limnodynastes > Limnodynastes dumerilii. The sequence goes on along the minus strand of WWET01001716.1, from coordinate 268,316 downwards.
ATACAGATAGATATTTATGGACTACTTTGGCAAGTAAACTTTGCATAATACTTTAACACACAGGACATGGAGCAGAATGAGTTATGATTTTTTTATATAGTTTTACAAGCTTTGTCATTATCATTTTATCAGATTATCTATGGAGTTAGCACTTTATTATTGCACTATTGGTACAATTGGAAATTGGAGAATTGCACAACTAAAGGAGTACCCATCAGTTTGTGTCAATTTACAGGGATTTGTGCATTATAGGAACACACAATTACAAAACAAACATTTCCACACATACGTAAATCAAGACTATAAAAAGTGTTTTATTTGATCATCTCAATTAATGGTGGTTTTATATTATTCATAAAGAAACTTTTTTTTTATTATTTTTTTTTAAACATAACCTATGTAAGACACATATGGTAAAAGTTACCTTTTTTAACATCACCTTATGAAAACATGTGTTGTGTTTGCCAAAATGAGGACATCGCAAAGACATGCATCATTCTATTTCCCCGCTTTAGAACTCTAGCCCAATTTCATTAGCCTGGTTTCCCTGCACACTATTAAAAACACTTCTGCCAGATGACTGATGACTGCACCAGACCCCCCACTATCACCAAGCAGTGGGGGGCTACATATTATACACATGCTTACATTTTATTTGGACATCCAGAACACACTACCAGTGCCTATGTATAAGGCCTACCTGCTAAACCCTTTCAAATATTTTATACATTTTAAGAATCCTCCTCCTCACATTTACTCAATTTCTAAAAGAATGTCTGCCACCTACTTTGAATCTGTCACACACACAGTAAAAGCAATATTAGGAGCTTAAGTACTTTCCTGGAGACTATCACTCCTAATGACACAAAATACCCTTATATTATTGGTAAATAAAGACAACATAAGTGCCCTTTAATAATTTGAAATCCCCATAAATCTCAAATCGGCAAAATCCAATATCTTAAAAAGTTTTGTGCATGAAAAAAAAACTAACTATGATCAGGATTCAGAGTTACGTCGTTTTCGTCTTGCGTACATTGTTTTAAGAATTGAGATACTATGCATACATAGTAGCTCAATTCTTAAAACATACGCAAGATGAAAACTACATAACTGTGAATCTGGACATATATTTCTATTTTAGGTTTCTTGTTTTGTTTGTGTTGTTTTTATTGAAGTTGTGCTGTGCTTAGGTCAAGTATCTTATGGTACCCTGAGTGGCTACCTCTGCACACAAAAGGAAGTGGCATGCAACCGATGAGAGCCAAGACATACACAACTAAGAAAAACTACAGGGACAGCTAAACTCCAACCAGCTTCCAAACCTGAACATACAGTGTGGTTTGCAAGCAAAATAGAATTTCTTTATATTCCTACATTTGCACCATTTCCTATTAAAAATAAATGAATATTCTGGTATTAAAAACAAAATCTTTACGGCCATGTAAGTTTGTTATCACTTGCGATCGAATGTTATTTCAAGAGGTCCGAATCAAAGCCACACGCTGTCTTTATGGGGTGGGGAGAAAGTTATCTATTATACAGGAACAGGGTCCAAAACAAACAGGCTCTACACTAACCCTTTGTATGGTACTAGCGTGGAGCAGCAATAGGGACGCTTTCAGGCTGGCTGAACTAATTTACGAGGAAGCAGTTAAACTAACCTCCCTGAGCCAAGACATCCTAACATCTAAACATTTCTTTGATTCATAACTCAAATACCAGGCTGAATCATAGTTTCAGCACTCCACTGCACAGCAAGAGTGTAAATTCATCATCACACAAGCACAGCTCTCAACTCTCCTGCTTCACATACAGAATATAAATTTGCTGCTATGGGACATCCGACAACTGAAAATCGTATACCTAGAAAACCTCCTGGCCAGATTAGCCTCTAAATCTACAGGTGATGCCAAGGGACACAAGTTTATATATTTTGTTTTGTTTACTCTGACTTTATTACACTTATAAATTAGCCCATGTCACAGGTCTTACTCCAGATCCAATGCCTACAGAGAAAAGGCAACCTATAAATTCACTAGCACTTTGGTTAACGAAGCACAGAATTCCACACTCCTCACATACTACTAGTTCTTGAGTATAGCTCATATAAGTTTTATGCTATACCAGGTATAGGTAACCTTCAGCTCTACAAGTGCTATGATACTACAAGTCCCATTATGCGTTGCCAGGTATAATCTAAGACTATGCTGTTTGAGCATGCTGGCACAACATTTCAGTGCCGCAGAATGCCTATGTTTGGGCAATCCCATGAAGCCCTGTACTCACGGATTAAGTCTGAGGATGACAGCAGTGTGATGGCATAATGACTAAAAAACTGTTTCATTGTGATCCCCTACCCAATCCACAATGCTGTGGACCATAGCAATACACACAGTTGACACAATCAATGCTTCAAGTAACCAGGAGCAAGGGAACAGTGCTTACCCTCTAGGATCTCCCAAATTTGAGAAGCATGCTTTAGCAACACCGGACTGGATCAGGGGCCAGATTTATTAAGCTGCGGGTTTGGAAAAGAAGAGGTGTTGCCCATAGCAACCAGATTTTATCTGACATGCTCTAGTATGTAAAAAGTTAGAATCTGATTGGTTGCTATAGGCAACATCTCCATTTTTCGAAACCCGTGGCTTAGTAAATCTGGCCCCTAGACTTCTGTAAAATAGTTTTCCCGACTGCAAGGATTCAGAGAGTGTGCTAAGAGCATCTCTGACAGCAGGAGAATTCCTTATAAAGAAAAGACATTAGAATTGGAACTAATGAATTATCAATAAGGACCAATATCCATATACTTAGATGGTGCACCGAGAAATAATAGGACACAAAGAACAGTTTCTGCACTAGGATAAATACCCTAGTTTCTCATGGGTCTCTATGTGGAAAAAAAAAAAACAAAAAAAAAAAAAAAAAAAAAAAACACTGACTTTTGGTATACATTAAAATAAAGAATTGTTGACTACCTTCATGTGAGATAATAATAATAAAATATACAAATCCCAGTCTAACACCAAAAAAAAAGTTAAAAACAGTGTGAATAAGCCCAATTATTAGCTAGAGATCCGATTAAGGGTGTATCTCAGATCAAGTTCCAATAATAATTTCTAATACAACATATAATCTCTAAATATTAGTGCTCACCGTATCACCAAAATTAAATTAATTGAACACTTAATTAGAATAAGATTTATATTCCTTATCGTCTATATTTGATACCAATAATACACTCGACTTGGAGTGTTTTATACTATAAGACAGTGGCAGGAAGTATTCGAAAAAAAAAAATGGTAAACAGCAATTAAAGTAGTTGTAATGTTATACTGACTGCTAAGGCAAACAGGTATATCCTAAAAGTGTGTGTGTGTGTGTGTGTG
>WWET01001716.1:240787-264769 GCA_011038615.1 Limnodynastes dumerilii | reverse complement strand
GTGTGTGTGTGTGTGTGTGTGTGTGTGTGTGTGTGTGTGTGTGTGTGTGTGTGTGTGTGTCTCTAGTAACCGTAAATAGAAACCCTATCAATAATAAGCTGACATAAATAGCACTATTCAAAGAAACCGTCTAGCTGATACAATAGCACCAGTGTCTAAGCAGGAGTCTAAAACTGTCCCTCTGCCACATGTATTGCTCTGTATTGTGCGATGAGATATTGCAAGCTACCGCCGCATGGCAAACACAGCCGTTCAGCCACTGAAGCCGATTGGCAGTGAAATGATCTGGATTAACCACCCAGTATTATCAGAATAGAAAGCTAAGGGCTATTTAGCACTGAAAAAGAGGGATGCTTGTGCCCAGCATGCCCCCGTCCTCCCTAACGCACGTTTCTCATCTGCTTCATCAGAGGTACTCTCTAGCCATCCACCACAAACCCTGTCATACACAGGTACATGGTTACGATAGTGGGCAAAGTCCCTTAATTCTTTTCTACCGTAAAAACAAATGTAAATAGAAAATAAGACATTTACAGTATTTTTTGTTGACATCCAGCACTAATAAGCAAGTCACGTACTTGTTAAAGAATGGACGGATGATCTTTGATCGTGCAGATATGTGACCTTTGGGTGGACTCAAAAACGAACCTAATGGGTAGGAGAACATAGCTTTCATATTCATCACTACATATAAAGCTATTACACAGTATAGGGAATATCCCATTTACTCACCAAGATAATTGGCCATAGAAATAAAACATAGTCCTGTGATGTAAGCATCATACCCCGCTTCATGCAGCTGCTCAGACGCAGTATTGTAGCTTGGAAAGCCTTCAGCGCTGTCTAACAAATACATAAAATGTACAAACAAAAAATATATAGGCTACAGAGGTATTAAAAAACATCTTTGACTCTAAAGCATATCAGTTTTATTTACACCTTTAATTATTCTATCAAGATTTTATAAACAAAAAAATAACTATCAATCGTTGAAAGAGGCCTTGACCTCATGATTTCGATATGCTTTCAATACACGTTCCAAATGATAGAATAAGATCACAAGCCATAAATGCTTTGACATACATTCATATATGCATGTCATTTTCATTTACTCTGCCATTTGAATCCAGAGATGCCTGGATGATTATTTAAATACATGACCTTTTGAGTGCTCTCCAGCTGCTTAGACATGGATATTAAAATCAGAGCGCTTAATAGTTTTCACTGGCTGCCAGTACCATTTGTTTGTTCAAGATCTTTCCGTGGGAGCTAATTAAAGAATTGAAAAATGGCAGTGGGGGAACATAGAAATTATTTATATGCTTAACACAGTAGTCCTGAATTTAATTCTTTATGCCTACAGAGCCAAGCTTACACTAATATAAATACATACACACACACACAGAAAAATATACCCATACTATGAAGGTGAGCATTTATTATCTTTGCCCTTCTGATGACTGATTACTACCCTGTGACATGTATTTTGCTTATGGATTTCTTTATTAAATGACTGAACATCGGGACTTCCATTATTCGAGTTAGGACCACAATATGCTGAAAGGCCTGGACGGTGGCTTATCACATATGTTATATAATAAATATTATACACCTACATACACACATATATTATAGGTCTTTTTTCCTGTTTTACATACCAGATACCCATTTAACCAGCTGCTCGCAATTATATTCCATTGTAAGTTATTGGAAAGTGCTGTTTCTCTCCTCTCTTTTAGAATTAATACACGCCATATAATTAAAGGCACGACACACAGTATGTCACTAATTATGTTAAGCTACCCATAAACGTTTCCTTGTAAACAGCTTATATAGAAAACGGTGTGGAACAGTTTGGCTGCTGCACCAGTGCCAATGTCATGGCTTCTCATGCAGGGTGAGGGGGGGCTCAGGTCCTTTGGTACATACAGCCACAGACAATATTTGGTTTTATTAATATGGTTATTGGCTTTAAAAGGAGAATTTTACCTAGAAATAATGTGTTTGAGGAAAAACAATAAGTAAAAAAGTCTCAGTGCAGGCCTCCTAAGCATAGCCAACAAAGTGCTTTTTGTAAAGAAGCATTTCAATTTTGCTTAAATATTTAAGAACATCCTTATTTTGAGACTGGAGCTTATCCCCCATAAATATTCTTAATGCTTATATGAAACCTCACTGAGCTTAGTTACTGAATATGCCGTTTATTTTACACAAAACCAATTACATTTTATAATAGATAGTTGAGAGAAGCCAACTGGTTCTTGAATCCTTACCAACTTTAGGAGGTTTGAAAGGAGCCTCTTTTAATCTCTTTTCCAGTTCAGCAAGGGATGTGTTATAAATAATTTCCTAAGAGCATATAAAGGAGACCAACAATTAATGCCAGATGTATATTGCTCAATATTACAGCTGATCACTAAACTAGGTCAGTGCTGCTGCCACCAAGTGTCCGAAACAGATAGTGCATACCATAATCTGTAGCAATACCATAATCTGTAGCAAGCAGAAAAAAAATTGATTACAAAACGTGGGGGCTGATTCAGAGTGGTTGCAGACCCTGCAGAGAGAGAGATTTCCGAAATAGGGGCAACCAAAAGTTCCTTTTCGGATGTCCCTATTTCGAAAACCCCACCCAATTTTAGAATATTTTTTCTCAGAATGGGCGAGTATGCCGATCAGAATATTCACCATTTCCTTTTCGGGAAACACCGCCGCCACCACCACAGGACCCGCACCACGGGAAAGGCGAGTAACCTCTCCAGGGTTAGGGTCAGGCTGCGGGGAAGGGTTGGGTAGTTTCAGGCTTACCTTTCGGAACATAGTGTTCGGTGCTCCGTGGATCGATCGCTATGCCTCATCGAGGCATAAGCAATCGAAATCCCATCCATTTCGAAACTGGCCGGGAGAGAACAGCCCTATCGAAATAGGGCCGTTCTTTCCAGGGACCCACACACGATTCAGAGTTACACTTACACCTGTTTTTGAGGTGCAAGTGTAGACCTGAGCAATACCATGTTGAACTGCAAGGGGATTCAATTGTAAATGGAGAATGTAGAATTAGAATTGGGAGATGAAGTTTCTTAGCTCAACTATATTTATAGATTAAACATAAAGCTATGCAGTTGGTAAGTTGTACAACTAAAAGTATTTTCCCCATATGTAAAAAGATTTAAAATTAATTAGCACCTATTACTAAATGGTATAGCCAAGATGTACACTGACACCTGTTTTACCATTACCCCCAAACTCTGAATCAGCCCCGTGATCTATAACTGAAAAGCAAAACCAGATATTGCAGCAAAGAATAAACTGCTGTGGTTTGTCCCCCCACGCGAAAGAGAAATGGGGAGGAAGAAAGGACTACTGGCAGTATGTAAACACTTTTAAATGTATGATTTATAAAAAAGAAAAAAAAAAAAAAAAAGGGCCTACATTTATGGGCTGATACCAGAGTCTTATTAAATAACAACCATGACCTAAAGCTTTGAATAATGCAAGGGAAGAGCAAGCGACTGCCTTAAGTTTTACGCAAGTATGGATTGAACGGAGCGCATCCCTACACTGTAAACTCATTATAGGAAAAAGGCCACTTGTAAAGTCAAACCAACCCATTTGTCAGGACTGTCAATGGTCTTATGTCTGAATGAGTTGCAACACTTTTGCACAAAGTAATAAATAAATACAAGTCACCGATAGGAATGATGCGAGCGTGTCTCATATTCAGTTCATTCAACTTGTATAGAGATTATCCTAACCAATAGCTAGGGACAAATAGCAAGGGACACTCATTACTCAATTTAGAATGCCCTACTTAACCCCTGCACAAACCACCCCCTGATGTTTCTAATAAGGCTGCATAAACTGTGATGTTTTCAACATACTACATATTTGTAATAGTTTTATACTGTAGGTGTACCGGGATATAAATTCTTTATTCCCTTTTGTTATTTTGATAGTTCTCCGAATAGCAAGTATCAAATCTAACACTAACCCTTTCCCTAATCCTTACCCCTAACCCCCCTCCTTCTATTAGCCTAAACCTCTTCCCCACAGCCTGCCCCAACCCTGTCCCTAACACAAAGTCCCCGGGGAGGTTACACACCTCTCCAAAAAGGAATGGGTGAGTCTGCTAATTGGCACTCACTGATTCTTGGAAAAAAAAAAAAAATCTAAATGGCTGCCTATTCGAAATAGAGACACCCGAAAAAGAATTTTCAGCTCTCTCTACTTCTGAAAGACAGCCATCGTGCCGAGGACTGCCACCGGTTACTGACAGAGCAGGGCAATAGCTTACAAATTACTGCTGTTCAGTTGCCTCTGGATTGATATACAATGAAGCTAAATTTAAAAGATGTAACAGCAGGTTACCTTAAAGGGTTGTGTAGTTGCCATAAGCTTGGTATCCAGCACTCTGGAAAAGAAAAATCAAAATTGAATGCCATTTTATGCATTAAAAAACAAAGTGCAAAAATATCTTCAATTATTCAAGACAGTTCAACACCTAGTAAACTAAAGAACATACATACATATTTAGTGGTGCCAGCCCTGCACGCACAAAACAGGATGTCGCATGGTACTTAATTCCCAACGTGTGGGTTTATTTTTTGTTTTTTAGACACTGCTTAAACACTATGGGCCCGATTCAATTTGTCGTGGTAGGCAAAATTCACGGCAAATTTTCAGGATTAGTTTTACACCGCAAATAATGCTGTGTACAAAGGTAATTTATTTGGGCCCAATGGCATTAATGTTTCAAAACTAATGTTCCTTTTATTAAACGTCACTACACCCTTTGCTATATTCGATTCAGACTGGTCACACATTCTCAGTAGTCAATGACTATTTTCTACACTACACAGCTCAAAGAGGCAAGAATTGGGTAGGTTTATATAGTCTTCCAAAAGGTTTTCGATTCTCAGAAGCAGGATGACGAAATAAATCTTACCTTGGGAACACACAGGTTGTGACTTCTTTAAACTCATTTAATTCCTAGAGAAGAGGACACACCATTTACAAAGTTACAAGCAGTAAATGAATGTAAGAAATTTTTATTAACACAGCACCTATATAAATTTAAGTTGTTCTTCCCGACGTTAATCGTAAAAAAAACCCCACAAATAAATGTGGACACTTACATCAGGTAACTGGCAGAAAAACTGGTGTATTGTGTGCATGACATCCAACAACATGTTGTGTCCAACCACAAGCTTTCCCTATAGAAGAAAAAAAATATATAGCAAAGAATTTAAATAAGCAGAGCAAGTTCTAAAACACGAAAGTGCAGCTATAACTGTGCTGAAATATAACAGGCTTGAATAGTGAAAAGTTGCTTTAGCTATGGATAAATTTACTATTGTATCATTGGCCACCACACCAATCAGAACAAATACAACCCATACAAGAGCAATCACACCTCACACATGGCTAGGTAATGTAAGTCAAACCATGGATACTTATGCTGCAACAATTAGCCAGCAATATGAAATATATACACACACACACACACACACCGATATTACAACTCCTGTGGGCCAGCACAGTACAGGGGACATCACACATAGCAAATACTCACAGAGGTTGAAATTGCATGAATAATTCGAGAAAACCCAACAGCATCATTAAGTTCTTCCTGCAACAATAGATAGAGGAAATCAGTTCCATTTACCAGCATCATAAAAACACACTATGAAAGACCATATAGGAGGGATACATTTCCTAGTGTATTTGACTATATCTGTATATGGCTACATCCCACAGGCACACGTAGAGTACCTGATCTTTTGCCTGTTTCTCCTTCTCTTTTAGCTTTCGTTCTTCTTCATCAACTTTAGTAATGACAATGTACCTCTCCTTCTGGAACATACAAAAAAAAATAAAAAAAAATATTTAATCGAAGGTTTCCTTTGCAGATTGTGAAATCAGTTACCTTTAGGTCTGTCATTTGCAGCCATTTTTAACAACATTTTATAGCCCGTTTTCAGCTCACTACATCAAACCTCTATTCTCCTAAGCCAGTGATGGCTAACCTGTGACACTCCAGGTGTTGTGAAACTACACTTCCCATCATGCTTTGTCAGGTATCCGATATGCTTTTGCAGCCAAGGCATGCTGGGACTTGTAGTTTCACAAAACCTGGAGTGTCATAGGTTAGCCATCACTGTCCTAAGCCATTATTTCTGTTGATTGTTCTAGACATTTATTTTAATGTATAGTTGTAACGAAGAGCAACACCCATTCATATTAAGGCGTATGCCACCAAAGTCACCAAATGACCACTAAATAGGCACAAGAAAATAACAGTTACCTTCTCTGACTCAAGAGTTTCAACATGGGTGCCTCGTGGATACCTAAAAGGAAGAAAAAACAAATTTCTTAAACACAATAAATTAAGCTGTTTGTTACACTTATTGCCATACAATAAAACCACCATTTTTAAAGGAGAGAACAAAATTAACTAAGCAATAGCCACAGATTAATGGTCAAGTTGGTTAATATTTAAGCATGTCCTGAGATCCAGCCACCCATGACCATGGTCATCTACTACAGTCAGCTAGGCCGTCCTGGACGCTAAGCTGTACACTGAAGTTAATGCGGTGGAAATGTAATTTGATTCTCAGACACATCGTTAAGATCATATCTGAATTTGGCTAGTGTCCGATTCACATCAAAGCCAGCCACTTCAGAAGCTGGACTTGACACTCTCTGGGCTGAAGTGACAAGTCCTTCACAATCGTGCGTGTATGATATGGAAATATTTTATAGAACATGAGAGCTACTGAATTAACAACAAGTGAAACGCAGACTGAACCACCATAAGGAAAGCAGTGAATGCAGTATTGCTAGTGCAACGCAATGCTAAATTCAGATACATAAGAAAGATTTGGTGCATCTTACAGAGGAAATATGATCTCCACAAAGCTTTCTGACAAATAACCATATTGCTCTGTACATGGATGAATCGGTGCATATCAGGGAAAACCAGAGAATATAGACCAGACACCACCATGTGATACCACTACTCCCTCTGAACCTCAGTAGACAAGGTATTGATACAATTCAATGAAGTTTTATCACTAATTTGACTCTCACTTGACGATTATTGTTAACAGAAGAAAACAGCTTCTGCGGGACATTTGTAGTTTGAGAGGGGAAGCAAGATTGACTGGGTTTGATACTTCTCCATAGCACAAGACCTGAGACAGGCACACTACAAAAGCACAATAGCAGATAAACGATCTCTATGTAAAGGGTAGTGATGGCTCCTGATCACGCAGAATGGTATACATGTGTTATTACAGAGTGGTTTCTCTGATAGAATGCATTAGTTGCTTTTTGTATGATTAAAAGTGAAGAACGCAACCCTTCAATATGCAAAAGAACTCTAGCACTGTATCCCTGATAGAAAGCTACGCAACAGTTTTATGCAGACAATACATGGCCATCCTGCTTACTTCCAGTTCAGTGTCTGATAGATAAGCTTCCTCTGAAACCTAAAATAGAAGGGAAAAGAAGGCTTAATAGGTGTTCCACAATATGTACGTCTGGAGCTAGTCGTTTATGATAGAGCACAGGCCAGAAGAATATTCAGGAGTACAGCAGACGGAAAATACATCTACTCAGAAAGATACAATAAAACAGTGATATAGAAAGGAAATAAGAGATGCCAAACCTCTTACTATCACTTCAAAGAATCTCCAGACAGGTCTATAAAACTACTTATTAAAGTCTTTAAATAGTTTGGACACCATAAATCCCACATACTTCCTTCTCTCCAATTTTACTAGTAAGCAAATACGCTCATTTGATAAAGCAAAAGCAGACAGGATTCATTTCTGGTTCTCCGTTATATAAATATACAAACCCAGTGCAAGGCTCCAGGTCTAGACTTTTCTGCTCTTCGTCTTTCAAAAACGCTTCTACTCGTTCACTGAAAGTAAAATAGTGAGAATAAGAACTGGGACGGTTGTTACAGGTTTCTCACATTGCACAGATAGTCTGGAGAAATTTATTAGCAGTCTGTTTCATAAATACAAAGCGCAACCAACGTTGGAGCTTGGGTTGCAGTTGCTTCAGAAGAGTGGGCCCATGGCAGAAACCCACAGAGCTCTAAGCTGTCAGTTTAAGATGGTGCTCTGCCTATAAGTGGCAACTATAGTTTCTAAATGTATGTATGAACCACTGAGTGCCGAGCACTGCCTCAAGCCGACAGCCTTGGAAAGCTGCCTGTGCCAGAAAAAGAAGGGGTGCTTAGAAGACCAAACCCCTGTCAGACTCTGGCTCCACCTAGGGTGCTCATATACTGGAGGTCTACTTCCACCCCTGGCCATAAGAATATGCAGTTTATCAAACAAACACTATCTGTTAATACGGGTTCATAGACTCCTCCGCAGCAGCATACACCAAGGGTTAACTTCCAGGAGCCAAAGCAGGGAAAATAATATCTCCAGCCTTGAAGGAAACAGATACACAATGTTAATACATGCAGAAATCATCAGAAGGGTATGGAGTTACAGTTTGCTGTCGGAGGAGTCTAGGAAACCATATTAACAGGTAATACACAGTTTCCTATTCCTTCTCTGGCAGCATACACTAGGGGTCATACCCAAGCAATACCAGTGGGACGGTATCTCTTATTTCCCTTACACCAGAGTTATGTACATATATTCTTTTTTACTTAATACTACATCACTCAACACTCTCCTGCCATCGGCTTAGGCAAACACATTACTCCCATAATGCAAACACAAAAGGTGTGAGGGGACTACCAGCCTGCCACCTTACACAGCTCCTCAATAGATGCAGATTCTCTTTCAGCCCACGATGCTGCTACAGCCCTAGTAGAACAAGCCCTTAAAATAGCTGTGGGACCTATTCTTTTCTCTCCATAACCTTGCAAGATACAAGTTCTGACCCATCTAGAAAACAGTTGCTTTTGAAGCTAATCCGCCTCTGTTTCTCCCTTCTAACAGGACAAAAAGTTCATATGCAATTGATTCAGGCCACTGGATATAAATATGAAGAGCCCTCACAAGGTACAAAGAGTTTAGCGTTTTTGCTTTCATTTTTTGGATTGGGACATAAAGGAGGTAATACATTTTCTTGGTTAATGTGGAATTGCGAGACCTTGTCTTAGAAAAAAATTTAATTAATCTCTTCAGACCACAGGGCTTGTATCTCGGACAATCTTCTAGCTGCTGTAATGGCTAACAATTTTCCAAAGTAGCTAATTTAACGTGCCCCTTTTCCAGGGGCTCAAACAGGGGGCTGCATTAAGGCATCTAGTACCAGATTTAAATGCCACAGTGCTATCGGATTTGGAAAAACAGGTCTTGTTCTGCTTTATGCCCCAATAAACCGCATTATGAACTTATCTTGTGGCAAGTCTTTATCCAGTACCACACTCAGAGCTGACACTAGAACATTAACTGAATTAGTAGCTAGGCCTTTGTCCAACCCTGACTTGAGAAGCTCCAGGAGATACATTTACTAAGCTGCAGAGAAGGAGGTGGAGATGTTGCCCATAGCAACCAGATTCTAGCTAACATCCTCAAGTATGCAATAGTAAAATGAGAGCTAGAATCTTTGTTGCTATGAGCAACATCTCCCCTTTTCCTTTCCGCAGCTTATTAAATTATTAGTATTAATTACTTTTGTTGAGAATCCTCGCTCTCTCAATCTGTTTCAGCAACCATGCAGTTAACTTCAAAGATTGTAGGCTTGGTTGAACCACTTGCCCCTGTGGCAGAAGTGCCGGAATTCATGGTAACGGTCAGCTGCCAGTTGCAGGACCTTTGGAAGCCAAGCTCTCCTCACTATGTAATTGCTGACAAATTGCTGAAAAATGGCCGCTGAATTGTCACCTCTGGCGATGGCATTGGCAGCTTAACACTGCTTATGTCATTTCCGCCCACCCTCAGTGGGATCATGGCAGGCATAGAGAGGTGCTGCAACCCATAGGCAGGTCTCTCCACCTCCCCTCCTGCTCCTGACTGCTGTGACACAGCAGGAAGGCACCGCTGATTCCATCTAGCACATCGGTAAGCCCGCATAGACAAAACACATGCACATTCTCTGCACACACTACTGCCCCCAGACACAGGAAGGAGGAAGAGGGCCTGTTATATACCTCCGTGTCTTTTTTCCTGTTTTGGCTCCTAATGGGGAAGTTAACCCTTGCTGTCTGCTGCCAGGGAAAGAATAGTTAAGGCATATAAACAATTTCTTGCAGACACTACAAACTAGCTGTATGAAATAGTGTGTGAGCTGGCAGGAGACACCCAAACCTTTAGTAAAACAGCTGGAAGAGATCATTTCAGCACAGAGTCTTATGATTATCTCACAAACAGTGGTACTGCCACATGTGGTATCGCCACTATCTGACTCACTCGACCAAAGATGGAAAACTCTGACATGGCCAAAGCATACCTAATGCAAACAAGTGCACAATTGCAGTATCCGATTGAGATTTGGGCCTGGATTCAGAGTTTGGGAGTAAGGGTAACACAGGTGTAAGTGTACAGCTCAGTTACACCATTTTGCAATCTAAGGGGTGCTAATTTATCTTAAATCTTTTACATGCAGGGAATATGCATAATTTTAGCACACAGAACTCATACTACATAGATTTATGTTCAATCTTCTATGAGAAATCAACTACCTCCTAAACCAGTAAACGGTGTGGGTCTATTTCAGAGATTTTTTTTTATGGTGCAAGTGTAGACCTGAGCAATACCATGCTGAACTACAAGGGGGGGGGGGCAAATTCAAATTGTAAAAGCATTATATATGAGGAGAGGTGAAACTTAGCTCAACTGTATTTTATACAATTAAAAGTAATGTATTTTCCCTGCATGCAAAAGATTCAAGATTAATTAGCACCCCTTAGTTTGGGAGTATGGGTAAATCAAGGGCAAGTGTACAGCTCCGCTATACCATTTTTCTAACTCTGAATCAGCCCCTGCATGTTTTCAAGGTCACTTCACAGAATCACAATGAAATAAGCAGCAGCTGTCTATCTTTTCAAAATGTGTCAGTCAGTAATGAACAGAACTGTGCAACAGCAAAGAGATCTGGAAAACATGTTGGCTCAATTCAGCGCCCATTTTTTAGGGTGCAAGTGTAGACCAGAGCAATACCATGTTGAGCTGCAAGGGGAGGCAATTTATATTGTGAAATCAGAATTCGAATTGAGGTGAAGGTTCTTCAACTCTGTTTTATAGATTAAACAAAGCTTTGCAGTGTTTGAGTTCTATGTGCACAAGTATTTTACCTGAATGCAAAAGATATAAAACTGATTCACACCCATCACATTGCAAAATGGTTTAGAAGAGCTGTACACTTGCACCCAAACTTTGATTCAGCCCCTATATTAAGTTAGCACTATTACCTGCTCACTATCACCATACCCGACTAGAGTTTGAGAAACATAACAATGGCCAGTTCACCACTCTCTCTAAATCCACTAAGGAACATTACTTTTCTCTCTAAATTAATCCAAAGCATATAGTGGAACTCTCAATGTATATAACCAGGGAAATGACATAAATGGTTACTCCTTTTATAGGCATTGAACGGCTTTGTATCTTAACATTCTGTTGATACTAACACTATTTTGTCAATAAAGGCTTTTTGCTCATCAGGGATGGTGACCGGAGTTTTGGGAGCATTTGGTGAGATGTAGGTTGTTCCGCTGGAGCCGTTTGCCTGGTAACGTTTTTCTTCATACTGATCTCTGAGTTGTCTTTCCTCCTCTTGATTTAAATATGGAATTCCTTAAAAAATAAATAAATAAATAAAAAAATGGAAGATTAATCTTTCATACATACCCAAGATAGGCAACATCACTGCAAACCATTCATGAGAAACTTACCATTACGAAAAACTTTATTAAAATCAAAACCTTGGTTGGCCAGAAAGTCTATGCTTGAGCTCTGGAAAAAAACAAAAGCGATTACATAGATGTAAAGTTAACAGTAAAACTAAAGCAATATTCCACAAGTCTATACCAACCACAATATTTCCTAAAATTCCTTTTATTCCTAGCATTACCGTGAACAATTAAAACAAACCACCACAATCCCAACAGCTCTTCATTTTAGTCAACTTGCTCCCAAATAAATAGAATTCAAAATAGATTCAAAATAGATACTACTGGTTTGGGCAATTTATAGCATTCCCGCTTTTTTTCCAGAACTTTGTGTATTACAATCTTGAAACGATTATCTTTTATAATCAAAAATGGAGATACCTGACAAACAAACTTCTTGTCTGGTGAATTTCTGTTGAATGGCTTTGGAAAAATATAAAAGTTAAAGGCCTTTGTCATGTATCTGGAGGGAGAAAAACAAAAAAAAAAAACGTTTAAAAATTTAGTCCGCTATAATCGGAAGAACAGCAGCAGAGATTACCAAAAGCTACATACCTGGCTTCTGTGGTCTCATACGTAAAAGTGCATAGGCCAAACTGAAACAGCAAAAAGTCCATAGAGTGCTGCAGCGTACAAAACAAAATAAATAAGTACAACAAATTTACATATATTATAAACGTAACACCAACATGGCTCTACATAATTGGTAGTATGGATTACATTACAGCCTCGCACACAGATATGGATATCAGTAATGAACCAATTTTCAGCCATATTCCTATCACCCTGCAAAGCCTTTACATATAAAATGTTTATATATTTCTGAACTGCTAATAAATATATATTTTCCCATTTTATAAAACTATGGCAAGGAAGCTTAGTGCTATCAGTAACAGTTTATCAGATCACTATTATTTCCATTTACCCATAAGGGTTCATAGTGTTATGAACCACATTTTAGTGGTCTTCAAGCAATTTCCACAGTATTTCAGTTAATACAAGAGCATTCTAACTTCATACTTCATGTCAAGTAAATCCCAATTTCTGTGACATTGCTCCAGTGAGCAGTTTTATTATTTTGGAGGAGGAGAGCCTTTAATACACTGCTCTTCTGTTAGGATATGGTTTTAAATGGGTGTGGGTCCCTGCTTAGAACAACCCTATTGCGATAGGGCAGTTGCCTCCCTGACCGTTTCGAACTGGCTGGGATTTCGATTGCATATGCCTCAATGAGGCATAGCAATCAATCCACGGAACACCAAGTTTTCGGTGCTCCGAAACAATCGATCCCCGAAGCACCGATATGTAAGTGTAAAAAAGTCCCCCACTTCTTTCCCTAATTGTAATCCTAACCCTCCCCTCATTACCCTATACCTAACCTTCCCTTCCTGGCAGCCTGACCCTAACCCTCCCTTCCTGGCAGCCGGACCCAAACGCACCATCTCCCGAAGCCTGACCCTAATTCTCCATTCCCTGCAGTCTGACCCTAACCCTCCCTACCCTGCTCCCTGGAGGGGTTAATCACCTTTCCCTGCGGTCCAATGGTGGCAGGATATCGGCGGCATTTCTGAATAAGAATGGGTGAGTATGCCGATCAGCATACCTCACCCATTCTAAAAAAAAAAATAAAAAATTCTAAAGTGGGGACTATTCGAAACAGGGACATCCGAAAAGTAACTTTCGCATGTCCCTATTTTGGAAAGAAGATTTTATAACCAAGAACTGACAACGGTTTTAAATGTGCTCTACTATAGCAATTACTGAAGCAAAAGAAAATCTAGGTCTTGGAATCTAAATACGCATTTCAATGGTGCCCCCACCAAATCAAATACCTAGGGATCATGATCTCTAAAAATTATTCCTCTCTATACAAAGCTAACTAACCTCCCATGATAAACGCTTTGACAAAGGACCTGGATAGGTGGAAGGATCAGTATATTTCTTGGTTTGGTAGAATCAATGTTTTAAAAATGAACCTACTTCCGCCCCTGCGTTATCTTTTTCAAACTCTTCCAGTGTTGGTGCCCTCCCCGGTGATGTCTCAGCTCCAAACCCAATGCTCCAAATTCGTATGGCAAGGGAAAAAAACCTTGCCTCGACTGTGCATAATTAGCTAGACATACAACAGAAGGGGGTCTAGGTTTGCCTCTTATAGCTAGATATTTTAAGGCAGCCCAACTTAACCATATCATTTCCTTGCACCTACCACCAGGAACTAAGAAATGGGTCGACATTGAATCCTTTCTTGTAAAATCAACTAAATTGCGTTTCCTCCCATGGCTGCCGCGATCACACAGATCGGCCTCTGCATATACTACACCTACCACGCAATTCACCCTCCAACTGTGGGATCGTATCAACAACAAATTGGAACTGGGCCCGTACCCTTCTACGCTCTCACCTATCTGGGAACATCCTCTTTTTGCACAAGGATTCCAGAAAAACATTAGCGCCCTCTGGATCGCTATCAAATTTGAGAGATTTGCACATATTGCAGGCCCTTCCGCCCCAACATCCTTTACTGAAATCCAAGCACATGACCTTCCTAGTGCCTAATCCAAGCACAACATGACCTTCCTAGTGCCTTGTTGTTCAGATATCTTCAAATCAAAGGGTTTGTTCACTCTCAAACTAGGAAATCTAGGATACGTGCAAATACCGCATTCGAGACACTTTGTAATAACACGGTAGTACAAAAAGGCACAATTTCTATACTATATAACTCCATCTTGGTGTCAGACTCGAATGCCTGTCTCAGTTGCGAATCCGCTTGGGAGGGTGACCTGAACGGCGTCTTGAAAGAAGAGGATTGGGAAAGTATAAGGGAAGAGATAGCAAGGGCGTCAATCAGTGTGCCTATTCGTGAAACTAACTTTAAAATCTATTCCAGGTGGTATCTTGTCCCTGAAGAACTACACCGCATATTCCCTCAAACCACAGCAACCTGTTGGAGATGTGGGAGAATGACAGGTTCTTTCCTTCACATTTGGTAGGATTTCCCCCTTATCAGTCACTTCTGGGACCTTGTCCTGACATTAATTCACCAAATATCTAGTGTATCTTTCCCAAAAGACCCTTGTCATGTCCTGCTTAATTTACCCACCCCCTGACATTAGTAAAAAGGACCTAAAGTTAGTGACACATTATCAACGCGGCCAAAACTCTCATAGCGCGGAAATGGAAATCTTGTACAACACAGTCTCAAGCTTGCATAGTTAACAGGGTCAATTATGTGGCATCCATGGAGTATATCACCAGCCTTCAAAATAACACAGTACATAAGTTCCATGTTACATGGTCTCCATGGTAATTTAGTACCAATCAAGTAATGCCTGTAAGTGTATTTTAAAGGATGGTGCACCTCCCTCCAATTTCCTCACCCTATCACCCCACCCCCTCCCATACCCTTTCTCTCAACCATACTGTCATTTGATATATAAACATGTTTACATTTATTGTTCTCTGTCATCTTTAGAGAGGATATGTCTCAACATTTGTACCCATTGTTATATCCTCAAAGTGTTCATTGACTCATGTTCTACTCTGCATTGTAATGTTAAATATTCTAAAATTATTCTACAAAATAAAATAAAGAGACTTCCAAAAAATAAAATAAAAAAATAAAAAAGTAAAAAGAAAATCTATCTACATTTGCCCAGTTTTCACTGACCTTTTTTAGTTTCTGGTACCTTTCTTCTGGTGTGTCAAAACCATTTGTTAAAGTGCTAACAGATGGGCCATCACTTATTCCTGAAACAGAGGAAAGAAAAAGAAAAAACACATTAACTTTTTTTTCCTAAGTCTTCTGAGGCAGCCATAATATAAGTATCTCTCTTATTGCATAGACATTGGAGCAATCAAAATAAAAACCTCTGGTATATAACCCACCATTGACTTCACAAGCAGATGTGAAATACATAAACAATGCAACCATGTGGGAATAAAATGTAATGCCAGTGAGTACTTTGAAGAAAATGGATTAACAGTCACAATACCCAGTTTTTCTTATTTAGTCCTCGATGGCAGCCACAGAAGTGGGACACACAGAAGCAGCAAACAAAGTGTTAGAATCACACAGTGTATTACGCATAATCTTGAAATTCTGCCCCTGACACGAATAGCTATGAGACATTTCAGCCTGTGATTACTGATAAGCACTCCTCTAATTTTCACAATCCTTTATCTCCTATTGTCAGCAGTTGTCCAAATGATTTTACTTCTTCTACTTCTTGCTTTTGATCCAGGTTGTGGGCATGCATATTAACATTTCAAAGAAGGGGTTTATGGGAAAGAAAAACAGGTGTGTATGATAGCAAAAAAAGGTATACAGCGCAGAGGATTTATATTAAAAGATTTATGTTAAAATACATATAATTGTTGTGATGGATGAATAAGATCGACGCTGGTATAAAAAGAAATTACAATTTATTAAATACACATTTTGTTGATTATCTTAAGACTAAGTTTCAATTTATCTTTTTCTTTGAATTGGAATGACTCCACCAGCGACTTCCTTGACCTTACTCTTTTTGTCGAAAACTCTACAGTCCAAACTAAGACCTTCATTAAATCTGTGGACGTCAACAGTTTCTTGCACTTTAACATTGGGCACTACCGTCCCTGGGTACAACACATACCCAAGGGACAGTTGTGTCATCTTAAACGCAACTGGTCATCCGAAGTGACCTTCCACTCTCCATCTCAGGATCTCCTTGCTCCAAGTTAATATAAAACTGTTGCGACAAACTCATCTGATCAACAAAACAACTGGTTGGCTCACAGACCGATGGGCTGCTTTAAATGCGGCAGAACGAGGTGCCTTAGCTGTGATTATATATCACATCGTTCTTGCACTTTTACTTCCTCAGTTACCCAACAACAATTCTCTATTAAACATTTTGCTTATTGCGAATTTAGTTTTGTTATCTATCTCCTTCAGTGTCTGTGTTCTCTGCAGTATGTGGGGCTACTACATGGACACTGAAGGAGAGGATTAGAGAACACCGGAGGAACATAATTAATAGGTTTCCAAACACTGACTTGGTACACGATGGGAATATTGTTGGGTTAAAAGCCTCTGTTATTGACATTATTACACCTACTAGTAGAGAGGGTAATAGGTTCCGTATGCTCTGTCGAGCTGAAATTAAGTGGATCCTACAACTACTGACGTTAATGCTCGATGGACTGAATGAAACACTTGAATTTACCTCTCTGCTTTTGAACTTTATCTACATTCATCCATACTTTTATTTATGTTGGTTCTTATATTTTCATACATTGGTTACTGTATTTTTTTATTCATTAAAATCTGTCACTGTTCCCTATTTATTATTTTTCTCCCTTATTTAATTTAATTTGTGATTTATATACTTTTGAGTACTAATTTATATTTCATGTTACTCTTATGTTTTAATTTAATTCCTCTTTTTCACTCTATTTAACTTAATTACACTTAATTTATCCAAATTTTTTTCATTCTTCCCCCTTTTTTAATTTTACCCCAACCCCTTTCCTCTGTATTATAACCTACTCCCCTACTCCCCATATATGCTTCCTTACTCTAATCATTTGTTTAATTTATCATAAATCTCATATCCATGTTGCATTTAATCAAATATCTCTCCCACATGCCCACTTAGTTTATGAGTGCCTGTCATCTCTACTGTTTGAATGTTTTTATAATTGATTGGCCCTTCAACAATCTATATCTTTATACATGTAACATTATTTCAACGCTGGTATTCATTAGTTGGATTATATTTACTTCATACTAATTTTAATTTCATTTTAATGTTGTATTTCACATGTTTTGTTTAAATCATATTTAGGCTGATTCAGAGTTGCGCTTACACCTTTTTTTAGGTGCAAGTGTACAGCTCTGCTAAACCATTTTGCAAAGTAAGGGGTGTTAATTAATTTAAAATCTTCTGCATGCAGGGAAAATACTTTTACACATAGAATTTACATACTACGTAGCTTTAAGTTTATTCTATAAAACAGAGGTGAGCTAAGAAACTTCACCTCCTCATTTTAATTCTGGTTTTATAATTGAAATCTGCCTCCCCTTGCAATTCAACATGGTATTGCTCAGGTCTACACTTGCACCTAAAAAAAAGGTGGAAGTGCAACTCTGAATCAGCCCCATTGTGTGTTATAATCCTATTCCCCCGTCCAAATTCATGCAGCTGCATGTTTAATTAACGAGGTATCCTCCCCTTAAATTAACCCGGAAGGAACATGGATTACGCACTGCTTGATAAACGAGTCGCTTTGATCCATAGGACACTAAATTGCACATCAGTCTTTCATATAAGCTGTGCCATCTCTCTCCAGTTCCCTGCTGCATTGAGTCGCTGTTGCTAGGCTGCTGTCAGACTGGTGTTGCGACCAGATATTCTCATCGACACCTGCCTGCTGATATACTTTGGAAGGAGCTAAACACTTACCCTCTTGCTTACTGTGAGACTTTCTCCTGTTTACCTCTTTGAATACCATTTGCTACAATTTTACATATTGAGAGGACTATCATCAGAACATATTTATTCCATTCTACGGAGGGTAAGCGCCCAAGATTCTGTGTGCTACATCTTCAAATCCACATGGTTATAATAATCTCTAATCCTGCACATCAGTGCCTACTATGAATTAACAACTGTGTGTTTAGCGGTGAGTACCAGACTGGCCACCCGCTACTACCCTTCCATCGGGACTAGATCAGGTGAACTGTCCACAATCCCTTTTAGGGTCATTTCCACCTGTGTGTCCATTTGGGCATTTACACTTGCCTATGTGTTTTATCTTGTTATAGGATATTGCTGTTTGTGGCTGTCTAATCTATCCCGTAACAGCTGTACACGTGGTCCTATGCTCTTTATATTTTATTTTTTCATGTGTATTTAATAAATTGTAAATTCTTTGTATACCAGCGTTGATCTTATTCATCCATCACAACAATTATATGTATTTTAACATTATTTTTTTAATATAAATCCTCTGCGCTAAAAACTTTTTTTTGCTATTGTAACATTTTTACAAGCTGCAGGGTTGTATTGGTAGTCTTTTGTTTTCTTTATGGATGTGTGTACGGCTGCATCAAAATACTAAGTGAGACATCAAATCTGGAGTATAATCATTTTACTTGCTCTGACTGCTGAGGAGCCACTGCATACCTAGTTTAACACTCTGCAGAGTACCTGAGCCTCGCCAGGCCCTTAGACAGTTTATTAATGTAACCAAAGAGGTCATTCACACCCAATGCACTGGAAATCTACTATTAAAGGGTGGTCTGTACAAACAGATTTCAAAATTTCTCTAAAAATAGAACACCATTGTGGCATAAGATTAAACCTCAGGAATTAACACATGGCTAGGCTTTCAGAACCCAGAACTTTACAAGACCTGCATCTACAACTGAATTAACCAGAATTATTTGGTCAGGTTTTTACAGTCTCCCTGAGTATACTTTTTTGTCATCATCTCACCACACAAACCCACTATCTCTCCTTAAAACCACTTAGCACCCGTCCTCATCAATAATTACAATACCATTTACTTTTCAGTGTTTGGGTCTCCTGTAGTATTTACAATTATAAAGTGTCAAATACCATATTATAGGAATATGCAACCTGTGATACTGCAAATGCTGTAGAAGTCCTGAAATACTTTATCAGGTATCAGCTATGTTTAGACTTTTAATGCAGAGTCCTGTCAGCATTTGATCTGCCTTTATAAAGGAAAACCCTTTAGGATGAGAGAGTGTATATCTGGTATATTGCATTAGAAACATAAATAAAATCCCTTGGAATATCAGAAACTAAATTGTAATAATATTTATAATTATTTTGTCAGAGTTTGAAATCATTGCACAAGCATCACAGCACTCCCTAGTGAACATTTAACGAGAGCAGCTTGATACACGGAGTGACTTCTTTCTCAATGAGGTCGAAAGATCGATTTCTCTCTTTACAGGAGGCGCAAGCTATTAGTCTCACCTTTACCCTCATTATGAAGCATTTCTACCCATAACCTACATAGAGGTAGGTCAGTGTTACATCAGATTTTGAAGATGTGCCTGATCAGAAACTAACAGAATTAGTCAATTATTTATTGTACAATATCCCTAAGACGACCTCCATACTACAATGGGACTGTTGCTTTGCTGAAAAATCTACAACAGGATTATATATCTTGGGTACTATGTCCTATTTTCCCTCTACCTTATCCAAGTCAATTTTTTGTTTCTGTAGTGTTTCTCAGCAGTGGCCCATTCTTTATACAAATTTTCATCTTGCTATGGACCCCTCTACAAGTATCTAACCACTCATGGCAGACAAAGGACTGAATAAACACATTTTTAAATCCTATATATAAAGCCTTATCGGCCACATTACAATTATCAAAAACGGAGAAAAATTCACTGCAGTCAAGAAATCTTAAAACACTGTTAAAATCCACAGTTTTAAAACAAAGAAACATAAAGTACTAATATGGTCTTCAAGTCACACTTGCTTATTATAAAATGATCATCCCAACCCTCCCCTATTTCATAACAACCCTAGACATACAGGCCAGTTCTGCCAGTTGGCATCACCAACTAGAGCATTGTTGATTTTTCTGGATACTATTAAATCACTTTTTCTCTATTGAATAGCATCTCTTCGGTACCTTTCAAGTTCTGCCAAATAAATAAAATTTGGTTGAAGGAAGAAGATACTATGATAGAATAAAGAGGACATCGTTTTTATATTCATACTATGAATAAAGTCAATTGAGAGCGTTAAATAACATCCATGAGATTCAAGAAATTATGTCAGAAAAGGAAATTAGGAAGAAACACCAGAGACAGATAAAGAAAAGAAAACGGCTGGAAAATTATGCTAAATATCTTCCCCATGCCATAAAATTCAGAGAATGGGAATGAGGAGGTGGTGGTTAACCTGTGAGATATTATAGCCATATACTGTCAGATACAAGTTATGACATTAGATGAGATACAGACCTGAAAATTCCCCATCAATAGCCAAGAAGTCAGCCTCTTCAATCGCTTGATAAACTTTTGGTAAATGGTCCTTAAAATCTGACAGAAAAATAACGTTAGTAAAATAGATTTAAAGAACAAAACAGAGCTACTTTATCACCTATAAAACATCTGTCATTTGTGTGCCCATCAACGAAGTGCAGCTTTCTGGTTAAACTCTTATCCCAAGAATAGTGCACTGGTCACACCCATCACAATACATTATAACTTTACCCTTGTAAGCAGCATTAATTTCTAGCCATCTTGGGCACACCAATACAAACAATATAATAAATAAAACAAGGCAAGGAGAGTAGAATTACCTGGGTGCACTCGTAATATACAGAGGATATGATAATTTTTAGTAATATGAGGTAAATTGTATCTTTAATAGAGAACTAGGAACATTAATTATAAGATTCAGAAAAGTTAATTATATTAGGTATAAACACCCAAGGTTAGAGGAATACTAATCGATTAACTGGCTTCACCCACTCCATCCCAGTATTAGTAAATATTAGTATCATGATTATGGTATTTAGTGGGAAGCTATTTGGCAAATCACGCTGTTTGATGGCTAGCCATCAAGCAATCTGTAGCGAATAATGGATAGGAAAACTTAGAATCCACATAAGCAATAACATTTTGATAAATATAAAGTTTTATAAGCTGTTGAGCTATACAAGATAAACCTGAATGTTTATTGATCAGATAATATTAATACCAAAGAACTTTTAGTAATGGTATTTATCGTAAAATGAATCAAGGCACAATAGTGTTAAATCGTTTTAATTACTTTAATAATCTGTTTCTTTATTGCACATAACGTGCCACCTTCAAATAAACACTGACAAGAAAAAGCTTGCGGTGCGTTTTTTTCCCCGTCATATACAGAATGAAAAAAAAGCAAATTTTTATGTGCACCTCTATGGGGTGAGCATAAAATTTACCCCCCAAAAAATACACTGAATCAGCTTCGCACCAAAAATAATGACGGTGCGAAGTTAATTGAATCAGGTCCTTATTGTTTTTTATTATTCGCAGTTCTCCAATAAAGACACAAATTTTACTTATTACTAACACCACTCACACTATAACATTACAAGTGCCCCAGACAATTACACACTATCCTCTTCTCACTTAGTGCCTTTTAAATGATTTCTGCAAAGTGTAATATTAATGAAATGTATGAAACATTTTTTTTTCTTCTTTATGAAATAGTTTGTTATTATTTTCACGTTCTCATATTTTCTAAGCACTGGATACAGACTGGCAACTGCTCTGTGCAAGCAGAAGACATACACAAATGGCAAGTATGCATGTGTTCCAAAAAGGCTTCCAGTACAGATCTGGATATTTATTTAGGTTCCAGACCTTCATTCTGTAAACCTATTTGACAGTGGCGCAAGACGAGGCAGCATGTGTACAGTGTGAACACATGGTGGGAGGGGGAAGGTATTTAAGTCATACAATAATAGCTTGGTAAAGCTCTTCTGCACAATCCTCATTTACACACCAGCCCCATTTTCCATGGAGCCAGTGCATAAGTTAGGGTTCTGCTGTCAGAATTCCTGTATGTTCAAGAGGAGTGGTATACACGAAATTTAGTAACATGCAGCATCAGAATTTGCCACTGCATACAGAATTCCAACCACAGTTGAACAGTTTCAGGATCCAGTAAAGTGAACACCTATTTATAATCTTTCAGCACGGTACAACTAACAGTGGTGGAAGGGGGGCACAAGGGCAAAATGACTGAAAATACAAGCTATGTTCAGGGCAAAATCAGACCTGTACTAGCCAGAGCCACAGGTTGCCCTTAATACATGTAGATGACACTCTGTGAACCTGTGTCTCCAGTCACAAAACTACAAGTGCCAGCATGCCCTGCCAGGTACAGCTGGCTGGGATGCTCACGTCTAAAGCTACAAAAACATAGCCACAAAAGCTTAGCCCAAAACATCTTGTCACTGTCAAAGAGTGCCAAGTACTAAATCCTGGAAATGTACCCCAAGAGTAACACAAAGCTTGAGAATAACAACTAGCTGATAAAACATAGAGCGTCACTCACTGCTCCTGGTGATTTCCATGCCTGCAAACCTTGCACCAGCACTGTAAAATGCCTGACCCCTTGTGGCCCTTTAACTCCTCCCCGGGGTAACACTTCCGGGGCTTCTTAAGTTTATTTGAGTTCCGACCTGTTCTATTGGGGAGTAAGGCGGCCTGCAACGCAGCCACCAATCAAAGTCCACACTCAAGTGGGCGTGTCCTCTAAGACGTCATTCGGCAAATCGCGTATCCCGCTTAACAGGAACAGGAAGTGTTGTCATAGTAACCATTGTTGACATTTGTGCTTCAATTGCTGCCTGCGCTGCACTAACTGGGTGACGATGTGGATCCATTCTGTCTGTGCAAGCTTGAGAGTCAACTCTCCTCGCCCGCACGCAGGATACAGTTCAAGATGCTCTACCTTCAGCCTTCCAGCCCGTCCGCACGGTATCAGTGGTTTCCAGATCATTTCCATCCAATGCCCACTGCGCGGGAGTTTAGTTTAGTTTTTTGTTTTGTCTTGGGTTTTTTGTGACCAGCGTGCCTAGATTTTATGTAAATTTTTCCTGTTTCAAATAAAGCTACAAATAAGTAATATCGAGAGTATTTTTTCCTGGTTTTTTTTTTTACAAAGGACAGAGCATAGCAGAGAGCGGTTTTTATTACAGATGTCCAGCATATTGGCCATGGTTGGGCGTTTGGGAGATTTATAGGGACTGCTCCAAAGCTGCACTTACACCCTTTTTTATGTGCAAATGTAGACCTGAGCAATACCAAGTTGAACAGCAAGGGGTGGCAATTTTAATCGCGAAAGCAGAATTAGATTTGAGAGGTGAAGTTTCTTAGCTCAATTTATAGATTGAATTTAAGACTATGCAGTATTTGAGTTATATGTGCAAAAGTAAAGTATTTTTCCCTGCAGGTAAAATAAATAAAATTGATGAGCACGCATTATATTTCAAAATGGTTTAGCTGTGCTGCACACTTGCATCTGTTTTGCTTTTACTCTGAAACTCTGAATCAGGCCGATAAATAGAGTGAGTGATAG